>CAUYRT010034930.1:0-19682 GCA_963574885.1 Lepilemur ruficaudatus
TGTCACTGCTATTTACTAGTTCTGTGACTTAGGAAAATTACCTAATCTCTCTGAGCCTTTGTTTCCTCTTTTATGAAATGGGTAGAATAATATTAACAAGCTTGTTATATGAAGTAAATAAGATAAAGTATGTATAGCACATAGCACAAGGCTTTAGCATATAGCAGGCACTAGCTGTTAGCTCCTTTTCTATGCTTAAATATATATGTCTAATACACAGTAAATATGTTTATATATGCTTTTATATATATATGTTTGTATAAGCTTCTGTAGACATCTCCTCTGTAACCTGCCATCATGCAAAAGAGACATTGAGAAAGAATTTGGGGTCAGCAGCATTACTCTCTTTCATGTGTACAGGCTGTGGCTGCCATAATAGTTGCTAGCATAAATCCTCAGCATTATCTACTGTTCTGCCTTTATATTTTCAGCAGTTTCTACCTATCAGTAGTTTTCATTAGCAGCTCAAAGATATTTTTCAAAGAACTGCAATATTATCATTTATAATACACTCAATCAGTTCACAAGAGCAACCAACCTAAAGAGCATTTTAAATAAATGGATTCACTGACTGATTAACATCAAAAGGAGCTTTAGAGTGGATCCAAAAAAACACCCTTATTTACCATTGAACAAATGCACAAAGAGATGAAGCAGCCTGATCAAACTGACAATCATCAACTAGCAAAATTCCCAGATAGCCATAGCAACTCCTGAACACTTTCCACACTGAGTAGCTTATGTTGCGCAGACAATACAAGGCAGAGAAAAGCTAAAAGTCACAGGGAGCACTACCCCAATTTAATGTCATTAAGATCACAGAAACCTACAAATAACAAATACTAATTGCAAAATACAGAATGAAGTACCCACAGTAAACTTTACCATCCTAATTCCACCGTTAAAGAACTGTGTGATATTGGGCAAGCTACTTAACTCATCTTTGAAATAAGGTGCTAATACATGCCTCGGCCTTATTATGAATAACACCTCTTCTGTGATATTCTTGCCAAAATCTGTAACCTCAGTTTAATCATGAGAAAACATCAGACAAACCTAAATTGAGAGACACTGTACAAAATAACTCACCAGTACTCTTCAAAAGTAGAAAGGTCATGAAAGATTGAAGAAATGTCATAGATTAAAGGAGACATCACAATTAAATGCAATGTAGGATCCTGGATTTGATCTTAGACCAGGAAAAGGGCTAGTGAAAAAACTGATAAAATGTGAATTAGGTCTGTAGCTAAATTCCTAGTATTGTGCCAATGTTAATTTCTTGGTTTTGAGATTTCTTTAAGATTATTAAAGACAAAGCTTGGTGAAAGGTATACAGAAATTCTCTGTACTAATTTTGTGACTTGGTAAATCTAAAATTACTTTTAAATAAATTTTTTTAAAAAGCTTTGTTGTGAGAACTAAATACAAGATAAAAAATTTAAAGCCATGTCTATTTTTTGCAGGCATGATTCCTTTATCTAATGGCTACATTTAGCAACCGTTAACAACAGGAATACTACGTTAATACCGGCTAAACCCAGGCTGGGGATCACAAATAACGAAGCATGCTGTTCAACCACAATAAAATGTGCCTACTTTATACTTCAACTGAATGATTATAAATATTTTTGCAAAAATCTACTAACCATCAATATTTCGCTCTTTGCATAATACAATCATGAGTTAGTGCTTCAAGAAGTATGGATTCTGTGTTTGGGTAACGATGACAGGCTTAAATTTTCCTAATTCCTCGAGCATTTAAACATAACATGTCAGATCTTCATTCCTCTGACTCTATGACTACTCTCATCTTGTCAGATTTCAACAGTTTTCGGTCAGGCAACACCTGGCAAAATAAACCATTTTCATATAAATTGCAGACATCTCATAACGAGTATGGCCCTACATGCAGTTATTCCTATTTCTCTTTTTTGTTTAAACTTGAGTTTACAGCTAGCCTTGAAGGGCAAAAAGCCTGCATTTGAGATAACTAAAGATCCCCAATGCCAAGCTTTTTACCCAAGATTTTGTTTAACAACAACAAATCCCCAAAACATTAAAATAACTTAGGAATCACAATACCGTATCAGTTACAGTTTCTAATAAAGCGCTGCTATCGCTCATCCACTTTGGCTTCTCACCTCAGGGATTAAGTGCACAGCCAGAACTAATAAAAAGTAACTTGGCTATTTCTTGGGTTTTGATAGAACCATTCATATGATAAATATACATTTCTTTCTATTATACTATACCCTTGCAAAATAATTTTTGTTTTCTACAAAGGTTATGAGATATCATAAAAGTGTCTAATGCATCTGGTTTAAGAATCCAATTCTTCCTTCACATATTTCTGCATCTGTTCGCAAAATCCCTTAGACTTCAAAGAAAGCTTTTCAAGAGAAAAAAGAAGATACATACAGGAAAAGTGGCCATAAATTTTTAGTAGTCCTTTTCTAAGGCCATTTTAATAACGGCACTGTGGGACAAGTATCTTTCTCAAACACTATTAATGACTACAGATTTGTATGGAGATTTATGCTTTCAAAACTTTTTTCTGGTTATAAAAGGAATATATCTTCAATTTAGAACATATGAAAAATACAGAATGCTTAAAGAAAACTTAAATCACTTTTAACCCATGATTTAGGAAGACCAAAGGAAAAGAAAAAAAGTTTAAAATGGTTGTATCCTTCCAGTCTTTTTTTTCTGTGTATATATTTACACAAATATTTATATATAAGCATAATATTGTAATTACACTCTGAATGCAATTTTGTATTTTTTCTCAATTTGTCTTTCAAAAGACTGCATTAGTCTTTCAAATCATGTTTAATGACTGAAATTCTATGCAGATTTATACTTTAAAAAAATACATTTAATTCTTACTCTACTCAAAGCTAAATAAAAGGTTTGGAAACATTAATCTGCCCTGTAAATTCTACATCTTGAAACAATCCAGATTAACAATTAACTTTAAGAACAACCCTATTCATAAATGCCACTGAAACAATAGTAGAGGTTTAAGAAATTTTTTCTTTAGCATTTATAATGATTTAGTGTCCCAAACTTCCCTGGGCAGTCATTAGTGAGCTCTAGTTCGTTTTTCTTTTCTCTTTGATTCTCTATTCTCATGACATTCTCAATCCTTTAGTCTGGAATGAGGGGGAGTTTGGGTCTAAGGCTTATTTACTTTGATAGCATAGGTTTCAATATGCTATTAAGTATAAATAATCAGCTAATTCTGGTTTTGCAGAATCAAACTCTCAAATTTAAAGGAGAGAAATATTTGATGGATTTGTCTAATTTTGAATCAATTCTTACCTAACATTGCTGCTGAAATTTAAAATAACATTTAAATAGTTGTTTGTTGTCAAAGAGCTTTCTGTCATATCATGCCCTTTATCCTTACAAGAATCTTGTGAGGCTCACAGCAATGAAGAATGCAGAAGTTCAGAAGATTTATGAGATGATCAGAAAAATAAGTTGAAATTAAATCTTGGTTTTCATAATTACTCTCACTGGCTTTCCTTTGGCTTCATAATCATGGCGCCATAGATTTTACAAAGCTTGAAGGAACATTAACATGTCAATCAATCCAACTCTTCCCCCACTCAATTTGCTAAACAAAATAAGCCCGGAGACTGTGACTTGTCATGTCATACAGCTTGCAAGTGGCAGACAAAGCCCTTGACCTCTGCTTTCCTAACTTCCAGTCTACGGCTGCTTCCAAAACACCAGATACAATATGACATCCTCACGCCTACTCATTAAGACAATGAATACGCAAAGTTGCCAGGAAATTATCTAGTGATCACAGAATCTCCTTTCTCTCTAGCTCCCAGAAGGTATCTCTGTAGATAATGTACATCAAAGTGTGTAACACTGAGATTGCATTTGGAAGACGTTTGGTAAATGTGTCAATAAGTGAAAGGGGTGTTCCGCCTCCCCGTTTTTGCCATGAGGGTAAAATTCCAAAAAGTGACGGGATGAAGGCGGCGCCTTGCTCTCAGGACACCACAGTGACAGCGGTGCTGTCAAGCGCAGGACTGGACGGCGCACTCTGGCAGCTTCCTGTCATTGCTTCACAGAGCCTGACAGATACGGGGCAAACATGGGGGGATGGACGGGGACTAGAGTGGAAGATGCACTGACACTTGCTCAGGTACCACACTGCCAGAGGGAGGACGTCAAGCGGCTGCACCGACCTAACCTGCCCAATGACTAACAAGACGTCTTCTCCAATTTCCCCGCCGGCCCGTCGGCTTGCTGTTGGGGAAAGAGGGGTAAAGACAGAAATGGGACCTTGAGAAAGAGAGCAGTGCCGGAATGACTGGGGGTCTCTGAAAACGCGACGCCAGGTGTCAGCTTTCCGCGTTGCCCGGCAACGGCGGCGGCGCAGCGCTCCCGGGGAGAGAGAGGCTGCGGCCACGAGGTCAGGCGACGGCGCGCTCCTTCCACCAGGGAAGCGCTACGTCATCACGTATCCTCGCAACGTCGCCACGTTCTGAGTAGGAGGGCAGTGATAGGCGAGTGGAGTCGACCTTACACGAGAAATGGCTGGTCCCGAGGAAGCAGGAAGGGAGAAATAAGCGGAGGGAGGGTGAGAAAGACCTCGCGGGGTGGAAAGCCGGCGGGAGAAGGGCCAGCCTCGGTTACCTGCAGAGCGGGAGCAGCTTCATGTCCTTTATGAAGTGCCCGGATGAAGCTCCAGCACCCACGCGCCTTCCGCGTTGAGCGCAGCGCCATCTTAAGGAGGGCGGAGCCGTCTTGTCCCGGATGACGTCTGCCCAGAGAGCCAGTCTCAGCCCCGCCCCTCCCGTGGTGCCGCGCATGCTCATGTCCTCCGGGCGCAGTAGCAACGGGGGCGTGTTGTTTTTGCGGCGCGGGTGGGACGGCAACAGCGTGGGCCTTGGCTTTAGTGTTTTCCTTGGGTTCCTCGTGTTTGCGTAGGCTTCCTTGAGGGGAATCTCTATCGGGGACAGTAGTGGCAACACTTTAGACTGGGAAGAAAGTGAAGTCGGTTGCCTTTCTGATCCTAGCTATCCAGAGGCAACTTTTAAGAAGTTTCTCCAGCAATGGGGGCTCCCATTTCTAGTAGAAGCTCTATACTATACGTGGTCTTTTGAGATTTATGTGGCTTCATTAATTCATTCGGTCTGCAAAGTTTGTTGAACCGTACTTGTGCTAGTTATTGGATGTGCAAGGAAAGACATATCTTGCCTTAAAGAAGTGTACCACCGAGTTGGGCAGCAGATAAGTAAATCATGCACACTATTTTAGGTGTTAAAGAAGCAAACGCCAGGTTTGGGGAGAGGAGTGGTTAGGACTGTAGAGCTTCAGCCTGGTCCAGCAAAGGCTTCAGGAAGAAGGTTGTATCTGGTGAAAGAAATTGTTTTGTTTTGGGTTAAATTATGAGAAGGGTTAATACAGTTCTCTTTCTTTTGTTAATGCACCTAAAAATCTTCCAAATTAAGAATCTTTCAGTAAAAATATAACTGGAAGGGATTATGTGTTTTGCTGTGTTTACCCATTCAGCTAATTGAAAATTACCAGGGGAAAGTAGGAGATAAGTTGTGTAAGAGATGCCTGTACTATTAAGGAGCAGAAATCTGGCAGGGTGAAACAAAACTTAATAAAACCATACAGTAAAATCTCAAAAGTGTACAAAGTACTGATGCAGTTCAAGCATAATTTGTGTAATTTAGAAGTGAGCAGGGAAGGAATTACAGGGATGAAGGAAAACAAAAACTAGGAAAATCAAGTTTCATTCTTCAGCAAAACTGATCTGTTTGCTTTGGGCTGTTAAATTTGAGTGGCTTGTAGTACTTCCAAATGTGATGCCCGTTAGGTAGATGCATGGGTCTGAAGCTCAGGAGAGGTTTGGACTACAAAACAAATGGTAACTGAAACCAAGGAAATCTTTGAGACCACCGGATAGAGTTTGTGGAATTTAAAAGTGGTCAGATGATGGAAATTTTAAAAAGTAGCCAAGAGATGGTGGAGAACCTAAAGAATGTGGAATTACTGAAACCCAGGGAAAAGACCTTGCCAGGGGAAGGGATATATAGTATCCCTTTTTAAATGTAGTTTTATAAATGCCTTACATGTTTAGACTCATAATAGAGCAAAACATTACAATGCAGCTTTTTTACAGGTATATTTTTATTTAGATTATGTGACCCTAGGAATTAGCAAGATTAGATTTCTGACATCCTTAGCCATCCAGATTGCAATATAAAACCTACCAATAAGACTGTGGTGCGCTAAAAGCTATCAAAGGTGGCACTCACTTTATTTCCTCAAAGAGTAGTTCTTAGTCTTACCTGTTGATTCATATGACTGACAATATTTTTTCGGGAGATATTCCAAAATATATTCCCATTAACAGAGGGTATATCAGACTCCAAGTTTGATAATTTCAATATCCTGATACCCTAAATTATTTACTAACTTTAAGACTGTATGAGAAGTAATAAACTGTTTTGCACCTCGGTGGTGACCTGGTAACTCTGAGGTGTCACTCAGCCAGCTAAGTTGCTTCTTGGACAAGGACTATAGTTTATAGTTCTCACATTTCCCCCATCACTTAACAATAGTGGCTTATGCAGAGTAGGCACATCTTTTAAATCTAAATTTAAAATTTATTTGATGTGAATAACTAATTTTCAGATTGTTAATGCTTTTAACAGCCAGAAGGTACAATTGGCAACAGAAAAGATACAGGACGGATTAAAAGGGAACCAGTTCTATCTACTTTTGTACTTTTTCACAGTAGCATTCTGGTGTTGGGGAAAGTATGACCAGAAAGCTCACCATCTTTTAAGAGGAGTGTATATTCAGTCTATCTTAGTAAGTTTTTAATAATAGTAACTGTGAATCTTCAGGGAAATATATTATTTAGTATATCTTTAAAGAAAAATTCTGTGATACACTTTTGAAATGTTGCCATATAAAACGGTTAACAGTTTAAAAGTTTATTTTACGCAGTGGTTAAGTTTGGTTAAATGGAAAATTCACCTATGGAATACCTCATTCTCCAACAATGTTGTTTAAATGAAGGACCACTGTATTTAATGACAGTATTTTACCGCTGCTATCATTTTGGTAAGCTGAAGAGCTTTAGTAAAATGAGATATAAATGTCATATTGAAAGTGGACTTGTTTATACTTAAGATTAAAAATTTTTATAGTCCTATACTTATAATATGTACTATATGCCTGCATACGTTCATGCTTACAATTTTGAATACTCCTTTAAAATTCGATTTCTCATCAACACCTTTATAGTAAGTTCTGGTAATTTTGCTCTCTCCTTAACATTCCCTGCAAATCCTCTCTTGCTAGAAACAGCAGATTAAAACCAGACTGGCAGTTGGGGAACAGTTTCTATTGCAACCATGTGTGTCAGAAGAAAGGATTAGGTTTCCTTGTCCAAGAACATCAAGGGGAACCTCCACCTCTGCAGACACACCTCTATTCCTCAGTAATGGAGAGTTTATACCTAGTTAGATTTAAATGGGATAAGGGAAGAGTTTAAATCCACTCTTAGCTCTAGTAGTATAATCAGCCCCCAAGTCTCAAAGTATCCAATTTTGTTTCTCTAATTTAATTCTAAGTGTCAGGTTGATATTAGATGCTGATCAAGGTAATGGAGAGTTACCCTACACATTTATTCACTTAAAGAAGAATTTTGCGGACTGCAAAGACTAGTTGGCAATTGTATTCAAAACTTACTTAAAGCACGATCCATTCACCCCTGAACTTTCATTTATATTGAATGTGTTTTTCAAATACAGAGAAGGAGATTTCATAATAGAAGCAAACCTTTCTCTTTGTAATTATGGGGGTACAGCCGCAGGTCTCTGGCCATTCCATCTCATGCTGTACCCGTTGTAAGAACACAAATCAAAGTGAGTCATACTCTGCCCTTGAGTGAGGTAACTTCCAAGAGCTATTGAAGTATATGTGAAACTGTAGTAGTGATTTGGAGATTGTTCTTTTTCAGTTTTGGCTTAATGCTTCATTTTGTAGCTGATGCAACTGGTCCACAGGTAGTAAGTATCTTAACCAAAATCACAGAACAAATAAGAACAGAAAGTTCCAGTCTCCATGTGAATGCTCTACTTTAAATGATACAACTGTAAAGCTGAAGGGCTGGCCTGGTCCAAGTGGAGAAGGGTTTTCCATAAAGCCACATCCTTGTGTTAGTCTTCAAAGTCAGAACGAGTAAATGTCTGGCTTTTAAAAGGCTGATGCTCTCATTTCCCCTCCCCTAATGTTAAAAGATGCTGTCTTTTCCTGGTAGTTTTTAGGAGAGAGCAAATTATAGCATCTTAGTGTAAGGACAGTAATCAGAGGTTTATCTTATTTGGGGGAAGATTTTTTAGGGTTTTAAGGGAGTCATCACTATCACTTTCTTTCTGGAAGAGGCCATCCAGCAAAAATCAAGGGAGAGCCTAAGTGATATAAATAGCAAAGTGGGATTTTTCTCAGAGTATCTTTTTCTTAAAATTAAGGGCCAGGCCACAATTTTTGTGTTGCCAGACTCAACATCTTGCCTTAAGGACTCTGTTTCCTACTCCACAACAATGAAGCTATTTTGATTGGGGTTAAGAAAAGATGGGGAGGATGGGTAGAGCAGACACAAGTGAATAATTTGCATGTATTGATCTTCAGTACTATGATGTGTTTCATGGAGGAAATGGAACTTCAAAATTAGCCAAATTAAACTTTTGAAAGTACATTTTACTTTGTTGTCTCTCTTTGTACAATGTGTCTTTTCAGGTAGTATAGCCCTAAAGACAAGATCTATGTGCTATCTGCACACCTATTTTAAAATCATCCTTAGCACCCAGCTACTTTATAACTCCCTGTTTGCCCCCTGTTGCTCCCAGTGAGGCAAACAGGCTTGCCACTTCAAAGTTTCTCTTTTACAAAAAGAACTCTAGCAGGATCTCAAGAAAGCTTCCCAGAGTGGCTTTCAGATAGGCTCTTTTCTGTTTTGTCTTTGTAATCAAACTATATTAGATCCCTTCTGACATCTTGACTGGTGATGCTAGGATCCTAGCTGTGGCTACTGAAAGTAAAACAATGCTTAGTTAGATCTTGACCTTTCTAAAAACAAGATCAAAAGATATCTTCATCTTTCTAAAAATAGGGTCTTAACCTCACTGTCTCAGTCAAATTCCATTTCAGCCAGCCAGATTCCACTGGACTTCTTCAAACCCCTGACAATTGCAATCAGCTATGTTTTTCTTTACTTTTTCAAATGAATAAATAGAACTGAGCATGAACTTGGAGAAAATCTGCATGCTTATGTAATTTTGATCTCAGCAAACCATTTAACCTTCATGTGCCTCTTTCTCCTTATATGTAAATGCGTGAAAAAAGAGGAGGGCTAGATTACACCATTGTAACTCTTGAGCTTCTAGTAGTTTTTGACTTGTCCCAAATAAGAATCATTTAAAGATACAGAAATAGGTGTTATATTCAGGATCAGCGTTTCAGAGCATATCTGCTGACCCCATGTCCATGGAAGATACTGAGATACAGATATTGAGAATGAGCCCCAAAACTTTTTCATGGCTATGCACCAGGCAACTATGCTCAACCAAATAAAATGGGCCCTACTTGTCATCCTGGCATAGGAGGTTTAGGTTTATGAAAGACAGAAAATATGGAGCTTCTCAGCTACCTGCGGATATGAAGTGATAGACTGTTTTTCAGAGGGTAAGTAGGGAAAATATCTTGACCTGTTTTCATTCTGTTTAGCTACTTTAAGTAGCAGCTTCCTTAGTTCCCAGCTGTATTATTATTTTTTTCCCAGAAACATGCTCATTATTTTGTAATGGGTAATCACAGTGATTTGTATGACAGCTGCTAGCCCAAGAGAAATTTCCTGGAGAGGGCTACCTAACAGGTGCTGTGGCCTTTAGGAGAGGAATGGGGTCACTATTCACCCACAGCTTGACATGTGTGGGGAACAAGGTATGTGTGTGGGGTGTGGGAAATAAATACCCCTGCCTCTCTCTCCTCTCACCCTCTGATCTTATCTTTTGTTCCCTTCCATTTGATGAACCTCAGGGCAAAGAAATCTGATTGATCTGGTCCATAAGGTCAGGCCCTCCCGCACCCTCAGATGCACAGAACAGGATACAAAATGGTAGACAGTGGATTTGGAAGGCCAAATGGGAATGTTCAGTATAGAGCTACTATCTATTTACAAAACTAGAAATATATCTGTACCAATGTGATTAAAGTCTAAATCTTAGGATAACTTTCTAACTAGGTATTGAACTTTTTGAAGGCAAGACCTTCATCTCTGACTTGGAGAACCTGGCACACCAAAGAGGAGCTCAATAAATATTGGCAGATTGATTAAATGAAAAAATCAACACATGTGAGGGGGAACAGGGAGGTTTCAGTGAGATATTTTAAAGATAAGCAGTGGAGGGAATTGGGGAAAAAATTTTCTGAGCCTAAGATAAAGCCTGGAAGCATTTTTTTAATTCTCTGATATATGATTGCTTTCTGTGGTTTGCTCTTTCCGCTGAAAAGCAGAAGGCATAAAATACTCTGATTAGTTAAGGGTTATTAGGTTCCAACTAATGTTTTATATATAAATCTAAATTACTATTCTTCCTATATTCTGCTTCCCGTTCAGTTGGGTCAAATCCCTGTGGAAGAAGGGAGCATTCCTGTGGTGGGTAAAATAATTTCTATGAAAACTTTCCAAAACGCAATTTCTGTAAACACTATGTGAAGATATGATTTATTTCTGGAATCAGTCCTGTGCTTGCATCATCTTCCAATTTATCATCAAGTTCTCTGTGTGCCAGCATCTCTTTTTAAGGATCTGTCCATATCAGTTGTAAGCTAAGAGGGTAAACTTCCGCTAGGAGGGTTGAGGCAATGGGAAGCAAAAGAAGAGATTGTGTTCCAGGAGGCGATGCGTGCATCAGACTTTATTCCCAGTCCCATCTCCGCCATAACCAGGAAAGTGACATTGGAACGTTCTTAACTTCTGAGCCTCTTTTTTTAACCGAAAAAAAATGAAAGCATTTGAACCAGACAGCTCGCAATGGTCCTTCCAGCGCTTAACATATAAGCTTGTGCTCATGTAGGTGCTGCATTTTTAACCCAAGGATCACCCAGTACTCTGGAAATACACCTATAAACTATCTTCTGGCCACTGTTCCTGGATTCTTTGGGTGCCTCTTGGTGGTTGGCCTAACTTCTGACATTCTTTTCCTTGGCTTCTTCAACTCTATTAGATTTATTTATTCACTGATTTGTTAATTGACTCAACCAACATTTACTGTATATGTTGTTATATCTGTCTTAGCAAAGGAAAAAGAGAGGGGAACTTTTACATCTTTATGTAACTTTTTAAAAAGCAGTAGGATCATGTGTGTGTGTGTATTTCTTTAATTTGGGGATTTCCAGTATTTTTTTTTAATTTTAAAAAAAACATACTTTCTGAGAGCTACTCTGAGTCAGGCACCATGGTCGTAGACACTGGGGATAAAAGAGCAGTCCTGAACTACACACACTTACAGCTTAACAGGGGTGACAAGTGAACAGAGCATTGCCCCATCAAAAGCAAGAGTGGTCTGATCAGTATCAAGGTTTGAGCCTTTTGGCCTTGCCCACCCCTGGCCTCAGTTGTTTTGCTAACCAGAGCCAGCTGTGTGGCGGGTGTCTTCTCCCCTGCGTCGTCTGTGTCCCCGCCTGGGCCCTTCACGCTCTGCCTCCCACGCCCTGGCAGACACAGGCATTTTCAGACCCGTTCCCAGGATTCTATTTAGAGCCAGCATCCTGTGCAGTTCATGAGGAGTCACAAGCCCATGACGAGATAAGAGGAGGAACTTGGAAGAAAACATGATGAACACGGACAAAGCCAAGGGGGGAAATATGCCTGTTTTCATTTGCTTTCCCCAAACAGGATGTTTTCACACCACTTTCTATAATCCAAACAGTATGTTTCTTCTTAACACACTGCAAAGATGTGAGCCACCTTCCCAAGGTAGAAGTGGTGCCCCTCCTGGTGCTTCCTCAGTGCCCTGTGCTCCCGTATTCCATAGGATATCTCACATCCCATTCCAACTCCCAACTGTTTGTGTCCTCCAGGGGCCCCTATGCCCTGTACACAACCAATGCTCTATAAATAGTTGCTTAATTGAATTGAACAGAATAAAACAGTGTAGGTACTAGTCTGGCCAAATTTTGAAACATCTAAAGTTCAACGCTCATTTTGGAAAGAGGCAATATGATTAAAATTCCATTTTAATTGATTATTTCTAAGAAAACGTAGAAATGTTCCCACGACTCTCAAATAAATATTCACCAATGACATTTTCAGCCTGATTTGACAAGCCAAGGAGGAGGGCAGGTTGCGTGCATCATAAAAACTTCGTTTTCGTTACCCTCTGACTTGCGGTTGTGTATGAAAAAGGAGCGCAGGATATAGAAGAGGGAAAAATACTTTGAAAGCTATAAAGTGGGTTGCAGATGTTGGTTTGTTTTCACACAACGGACACAGAAACCACCCATGCATTCAGTCACTTGTAGACTGAGGCAAATTTCCGTGTTTGGATGGGACAGAGGAATGGTGGGAGCAACTGTCATTTGTTGTACGGAGCATTCAGTTGTGCTGGGCTTAGCCAGGACACAGATGGTTTTCCATGGCTGGAATTGGTCAAGGACTGTGAGTCAAGTGCCCAGGCTTTACTTTCCTTTCATCTGCGATGAAGGCTTTCACTGTTCGGATTCTTACTTGAAGAGAGAAATTCTTGATTTTTAAAAAAATTCAAATCAAACAAGTGACAGTGACATGTTCTGGCGCCATTTCATACCACTCCTGACTTCTTAGAAACAGTCGATGCCATTTGTCTTCTCTGGCAGGGATCGCTATCCCTGGCTTTGCAACGGTCCAAGGAGCTTCCGGTTCTCCAGGGGAATTGCAAAATATTGCTAAATAGTCTAAAAATGAAATCAAACATTCATTTTATTTTAATTTACACATGGCATCCAGTACTTTTAGAAGGTGTCAGCACTGTGGGATGACGTGGCCAACAAGAATATGTTGCAACTCTGAGATGCAGCTGTAAATTCTCAGAAGATGCTGGTCATCCTGAAGTCCCCTGCTGTCTGATTTTCCCCATGGCCAGCTGTGACAGTTAGCCTACGCTTATCTCTCTGTGTAGTTGTAACAATTTGTGTAGGATGGTAAGATATCATTTCATAAAGCCTTAGTCTAGTAAGTTCTAAAATTTTTTTTATCTTTCTCAAATAAATACAGGTCAAATCTTCCCCAGTAACAAAGTAACTAAGTATCCACATTTTACAATTGTAATATAATTTTGGTATGAAAAAACTATTTCCTGGTCTCCAGGATCTAGAAAGTAAACATATAACAAACAATTAGATATGTTAGGATCGTGTTCAGGGAGTCAGATGTTCCGTACACCTCTGTCCTAAGCTCTATACTACATATTTCTTGTTCTTTTCCCTTTTACTTAAGCATATCTTGATGTGTTGCCTGGGAGTTTATGTGTGTTATTACAACAGAACAAAGAATTATGTAAAACAAATCCCAAAATGCTTTCTTTTCCCTAGCAATCCTACTATAATGTAGACAAAACTCAACTAGACTACTTTCCTCCAATATGCAGAATTGCTATTAAAAAGAAAGAATATAGAAAAAACAATTTAGGGAATGGTGGGAAACTAATACATAATGATCAATTTAAGAGGGCACTGTAAGTAGGAATCAAGCTCTAAAGTGGAAATTGCTTATTTAAAATATTTTTTCAATTTTAAAAGGAATACATACACATGGTTAAAAAAATCAAACTATAAAGAAAAGAAGACAAAAAGTAAAAGTTCTATTTTCCAACATACTACCCCAACTCCTCAATCCCACTGCCAAGAGAAACACTAATTAGCCATTTGTTGTGTACCTTTCCAGAGTAGTCTATGCACATTGCAAAGATGTCACAAATACCCACATGCTTTCTTCCTCTATAAGCTCTACAACTTGATTTTTCCCTTATTGTATCCTGCACATCTCTACATATCAGTAAACATATATACCTCAGTTTAAAAAAAAAATCAAAAGCTTCATAGCATTCCATTGAGTAAGAGTAATATTTGTTGATACAGCCTCTTTTTGATAAACATTGGGACTGTTTTTAGATGGTTACTATTGCAAACAAGGCTTCAGTGAACTCTTGTAAATATATATTTGTACATGTAAGAGAATAAATCTTATATATGTAGAGTAAATTTCTAAAAGTAGAATGACTAATTCTGAGATTAAATGAATTTATATCTTAATAATTATCGCTTAGTGTATCTACAAAGATGTTAACCAATGTACACTCTCAGCAACAATGCATGACAGCATATTTAGTAACTGCTCACATCACTGAGAGTTTTTTTAAAAAATAAAAACATATAAATGCTATCATAATTTACCTCTGGAGTTCACTGAAGGACTTTCACTTTTTCCTTTCATAGAAAATCTATACTATGTAAATTTGATACAGTGAGGATGTTCTCTTTTGTTATTAAAAGACAATAAAGATTCAGAACACTCGTTTGTAACTGTTTTTGGAACAAAATTCCACTTATAAAATAAAAGCCTAAAATATGAGACCATTCATCAAAAGAAGAGCACGGGAGGGATCAGTTAGAGACAAAGCTCTGTTGACCACGGGTGGGCTGATGATGGGGAAAGAAGTAGGTCTTGAAGGCTGCTCACCTGTGAGCACTGGAGATGGTAACCCAGTGGTATCAAGATGCAGGAGCCCAGAGATGGCCTCTTGCAATGTTCCCCCCCGCCCCCACAGGAGGTCATAATCCCCAGAATGAGAACTTACTTTACAGGATACACCTATAATGCAAGGGACAATAGTCATATTGCACTTAGTTTGTCTTTCTTGCACCCTAAAGACAAAATCTATGTTTCTCATTTTAAGTTCTTTCAGACTGGAGTGTGCTTAATTCTTCTTCTCTTCAGGTACACTTGAAAGTGTGGCTACTTTAGGATCCATCTCCAGGCTTATACATTTTCTTTGGTTTAGAAAACCCACATGCCCCACTCTCAGAATCATCACTGGGAGATATTCAGAGCAAGAATTCTTTGTAAAACAATACCCAGATTCAAGGGAAAACATCTGTGTCATAGCAACTTGAAGTCCAGTCTGATCTACTACAAAACATGTTTCTGTAATGTTAAGTATCTCATATGCAATTGGTGAAAAGGAAAATTATGTCAATATAATATGGAATTTGTAAAACTCAAACATAATTTTCTAGTTAAGGAGAGCTGAAATAGCAGAAATAAAATTATATCCTCCAGTATGAAAGGAAAAACCTTTAGTGTGGCTGGTGCTGAGCAGTAGTTCTTTCAGCCGTATTTTCAGAAAATTATAAAGAAGTGCTTGATTGCTTGATTTCTGGAGGTAGTACAAACTTGTATAAACCCAGTGAAGTGGAATTTGACAGTACCAGCATTTATTCTTTGGTATAGACTGAATTGTCTCCCCATCAAGTTAAAATGTTGGGAGAGAGGCAACATGGCAGACAAGAAACACCTCCAGCCAGAAGAAAAATTTTAGATGAAAGTGAAAAAAACAAACAGGCAGACAAACATAGATTGGATGAGGGTTGGAAGGAAGGGTGCCTGACCCATAGGAGAGTCCATGAGAAGACGTTGCAGAGCAGAACTAGAAGCAGAAAGGCAAAGGCAGGGTCTAAACCTCAAGAGGCTTGGAGACCAGTGACACGGGTAGGTGGAGCGGTTAAATTTCCCGTCCCTTGCATCTCAGACTGTTGGTGGCCTCCTGAGTTACTGGAGAAACCTGCTGACACCAGCCCAGAGATGGCTGCTGCCAGTGAGTGGTGAGCCTCATGCAGACAGAGCACTGGGCTCCTAGCTCCCTCAGGATACATCCCACCCCACAGACCCAAGCCGATCAGCAGGCGCCATATTGCTTCATTCTCCTCTTCCCCTCCCCTACTCGCAGCTGCTAGAGAGAGACAATTTAGCCACCACCGGGAGGCATCCACAGGGAATTGGACGCTTCCTTTTGGGACCCTGCAGCGGACTGAGGGGTACTCAGACTGTGAGCTCCCTACCCGCTGGCCCTCTCTGGTGCTGCTTGCCTGGTGACTCCAGCAGAGCGGGGCAAACCCTGAGACAGAGAGACATTGATCCAGCTTGTGGGTGACTTGAGACCAGCATTCTTCTCCCTGGCAGGGTCAAGGATTGATCTCTGGGGCCGGGGCACAGGCTTGCAGGTCAGCTCTGCTACACCAAATGTCAATCAGTTGCCTGGGGGCACAGAAGGGATATTTGTGAACTGGACTACTGAGGTGTATGTGCCTTTAGGGACAGATCAGAGTGGGTCCTAACTGCACCGTGCTTGAGGGACAGCCCTCCTCCCACGGGAGGGCCACGTCCCAGCTCACGCTGTGATCCTGGGCAGGTAAATTCCTGGCTTGCATCACAGTCAGGGGAGCTCTGCTAGCTTGAGGTCCTGCCTGCCAGCAGAGGTCCAGGAGAAACCCCAGAATAGGGGAGGGTGGAAAGGAGTGAGGGCTGCTCCAGACTGCCAGACTGTGGGTCTCACACAGCTCCACCTCCTCACACAGACTTTTTGGCTGAGTGGGACCATTTCAGCCCCTCCCTGGCAGCATTGCCCAGAAGCAGAGAACAGACCTTTGATCCCTGCTAATAGCATTTGTGGAGCTTGAAAGCAGACTCACTGAACCCAGCTTTGGCCAGCCTCACTCATACATCTGCCCCAGCTGAGGTGGAGAATAAGGACACACCTGGAAGTCCCAAGGCCCCACCCACCACTGGAGGAACTAGGGTACCCCTCCAGAGGAATGAGAACTGGTTACAGGACCCAAAAACAATGTTGCAGCTAGCTCATCCCAGCAAGTGCCACCTACTGACAGGAAAGACAATCTACATCCCCCTTTACTGGATTTACTGACTCATTGTTATGGTGCAGAGTGTGAGAAAAGACCACCAAAACTGAGCCAAATTATGAGAATTATGAGTCTTTAATAGCTGAGCCCAGCGACCACCCTCTGTACCACTTTAGGCAGTTATAGATAGCAGCCCTGAGCCAAAAGAAGCAGGCTCTTTTAAAAGCAAAAACCACATCCAGGAAAGTTATCTGGTTGAGCAAGCAGGGCTACAGAAATTAAAGGCAGCATTAATCTCAGTCAAAAATATATTCTATATCCTATTTATCCTATTGTCTAGGCTAGAGTACATTTTACTCCCTGTTATTTGGGTACATAAGGGACCCTTGAGCATTTCAATGCTCCAGGGCATCTCGGCTCTCTGTTCTAGCCATCATTTTATCTTATTGACAGCCGTGTGAACATACCTTCTTTTCCTACTGTGTGAATGTACCTTCCTCCCCCTCCCCCTTTTATTCTATGCTTAAGCGTACTAACAGAAGTGAGATAGCAGGTTATTTTCCATGGCTCTTAACATCATCACACAGGGTGTGGCTGAATCTCACCCACAAGCATGACCTACTGACTCAAAGACTAAACTGGGTGTGTTATTATCTAAATGAAAATCCAAAGGTAAGAAGAAACAGCTGCTCCAGATGGGAAGGAATCAGCAAAAGAACTATGGAAGTATGAAGACTCAAACTGAAAGGACACCCCCAAAGAGGAACACCAGCTCTCTAGCAATGGATATCAGCCAAATTCAGAACACTAAAATGACACAAGAAGAATTTTGAACATGGATTGTAAGAAAACTCAATGATATGCAAGAGAAAATGGATACCCAACACAAAGAAACCACACACACACACAAAAATTTCAGGACTTGGGAGAAAAACTCACTAAAGAAATTGAAATATTGAAGAAAAATCAAACAAGACTTCTGGAAATGAAGAATTTATTCAAGGAATTACAAAACACAGTGGAAAGCCTCAAGAATAGGGTAGATCAAACATAAGAAATAATCTCAGGGGTTGAACATAACACCTTTCAATTAAAGAAGGCAGTTACAGAAATAGAGCAGAAAAATAAAAGAAAAGAGCAAAGCCTACAAGAAATGTGGGATTATGTGAAGAGGCCTAACATGAGCACGATAGACATCCATGAGGGTGAAGAAGAAAGTACACAAGGGTTGGATAAACTATTTGAGGATATAACGGAGGAAAATTTCTCTGATCTTGCTAGAAATCTAGATATATAGGTACAAGAAGCTCAAAGGAGTCCTGGGATATTCAATGCAAATAGGAAGACACCACGATACATAGTCATCAGACTGGCCAAAATAAACATGAAAGAGGCCCTCCTACAAGCTGTAAACCAAAAGAAGCAGGTAACCTGCAACAGAAAACCCATCAGACTAACTCACTGAGACCTTACAAGCCAGAAGACACTGGGACCCCATTCTCACTTTTCTAAAACAGGATAATACCCAGCCTAGAATCTTGTATCCTGCATAACTAATTTCCTATATGAAGGAGAAATAAAGACCTTCTCAGACAAGCAAAGACTGAGGGAATCCATCAAGATATGACCTGCCCTCCATGAAGTACTCAGAATAGTGTTACACATGGATCAGCACGATAAACATTCACTAGTTTAAAATTATCCAAACACTAAAGGTAAAAGGCCAAATATCATGGTGGTTCAAAGGAGAAAACAAAGCACAAAGTTAAACTCAACAGGATGAACAGAAATCTGCCCCACTTATCAATTCTTTCAATAAATGTAAATGGCTTGAACTGACCACTAAAGAGACATAGGCTGGCTGAATGGATAACTATACACAAGTCAAGTATCTGCTGTCTTCAGGAAATACATCTAACCCACAAGGATGCATTGGGATGGAAAACAATATTCCATGCAAAAGGAAGCCAAAACAAACCTGGTGTAGCAGTTCTGATTTCAGATAACTTAGTCTTCAAGTCAACAAAAGTAATGAAAGACAAAGATGGTCACTATATAACTGTGAAGGGTATAATTCAACAAGAAGGTATAAAAATTCTAAATATTTATGCAACTAACTCGGGTACATGCAGATTCATAAAGCATAGTTCATAAAGCAACTAACTCGGGTACATGCAGATTCATAAAGCAAATCCTACTTGATCTGAACAAAATGATAAACAGCAGCACTGTATTAGCTGGGGATGTTAACATCCCTCTAACAGAACAAGACAGATCCTCCAAACAGAAAATAAAAAAAGAAACAATGGACTTAAACAGAACTCTAGAACAAATGGGCCTGACATTTACAGAACATTCTACCAAAAAAACTACTGAATATACATTTTTCTTATCAGCTTATGGGACATTCTCTAATATTGACCATATCTTATGCCACAAAGCATGTCTCAACAAATTTAAAAAAAATAGAAATTGTACTATGCAACTTCTCAGACCACAGTGAAATAAAATTAGAAATCAACTCTAATAGAAACACTCATCTCTACACAAGTCATGGAAACTAAACAACCATCTACTGAACAGTTATTGGGTAAAGGAGGAAATTTTTTTTTTTATTGGGGGAAAACTACAAAGCATTTACAGTACAATGTTTACAGTCACAATTTGTAGTGAGCTGATTTCCCAAAATATATTACCACTCAAGTTGACTTATCTTGTTACATTCAAAAACCTACTCTGTC
>CAUYRT010034932.1:0-40979 GCA_963574885.1 Lepilemur ruficaudatus
TGAGGCTTGATTTTAGACTGAGTCTTTAGGGGATCCATATTTAAAAAATTCTCCACTAGTAATTTTTTTTTGAGACAGAGTCTCACTCTGTTGCCCGGACTAGAGTGCCGTGGCATCAGCCTAGCTCACAGCAACCTCAAATTCCTGGGCTCAAGCGATCCTCCTGCCTCAGCCTCCCGAGTAGCTGGGACTACAGGCATGCGCCACCATGCCCAGCTAATTTTTTCTATATATATTTAGTTGGCCAATTAATTTCTTTCTATTTATAGTAGAGATGGGGTCTCGCTCTTGCTCAGGCTGGTTTCAAACTCCTGACCTTGAGCAATCCGCCCGCCTCGGCCTCCCAGAGTGCTAGGATTACAGGCGTGAGCCACTGTGCCCGGCCTCCACTAGTAATTTTAATGTAATGTACTGTGGTGTACTGATTAGAAGTCACCATTGAAAAAGAGTTACATATAGTAAAGGAAACAGGCTCACAGAGTAAGTCCCTGTCAGAGTTCACACAAGCAGTAAGCTGTGGAGCAGGGATGGAAAACCAGGTATTCTGATCCTGGCACATGAGCCTTCCGCACCCTGGCCTGCTGCCTCTCTGTTAGCCACTCTGATTTGTAGCTCTTCCAGGCTTGAGTTTTAGTTTGATCAGCTAAGGTTCTATACAGAGGCAGCACAGAAATGAATCTTACTCCTGTGCTATTGCCAGTCATTTTTGCCATATAGAAGTTTTGGGGATAATGTGTTCTTCTAAAAATTATGGTTGGAATGATTTGAATATGCAGGAACATATTTTGTGCTAGGAATTCAGGCTGTAGGAGGTAGGAGAAAAGGATGAAAATTCTGTAAACTTGTTGGGTTTGGCCCTCCTGGGGAAGCTGGATTCAACTTCAGTTCAAATTTTATGAGCAGATTTATGTGCTCAGAAATACTCTCCCCTCCTCCTTAACAAAGTAACATAAATAAAAGACCTAAAGTTATTACTCACTATCTGAGACACAGGAGTGTTAATGAGAGCTGTGGACAGTCTAGAGAGAACAAAGAAGAGGGAGAAAAAAGAATTAAAAGGTTAGAAAGTTGGACTTCTGAGAAAAGGTTAAAAGCATTGGGATTATTTAACCCGCAAAAGTGAAAGAGGAACGAGATGATAAATAACTCTCCATAGATGAATTGTGGTTGTTTTTACCGGTCAATACTTAATGAGTGACTTGTATACTGAACATTGTACCAGATATTTTAGGGGAATAGTAAATAGCTCATAGTTTCAAGAATCTTTGAATTTAATCAGGGAGTTACAGCACATATAGATCTCTGAAATATATGTATATTTCCCAAAATTTAGAGAAATATTTAGAGCAGCTGTTATTCAAGATCAAAATCCTGCCAACTTGGAAGAACTGATGAAGGAGGAAGGCAATGTCTGGGGGGCTGGGGATTGATAGAGGAGTTGGTAGGCGTGTTTAGAGAAAATGACACTGCCAAATTGTATTCTACAAGGCTAGAAATTAATGTACATGAAAAGGCAACTGCATGGTCAAAAGAGTGTAGGAGTTCTGAGTTAAACAAGTAAAACTGTTTTCTTTAGTGCAGATAATTTGAAACCTTTAAAATGGTTATGTATATTTTCAGTTTCCAAAGGGGAACCTGTTTGGAGACAGACCCAAATCTCACTTTTTGGGAGGGCTGGGTGCAAAGGGGATTATAATACTTAGCATGTATTTTGGGAAATGCTGCCCTGCAGGATTTGGTAAGATACATTTTATAATGTTCAGGCAATAGATACATTTTTCATTGAGAGACTGTAAAGAGAAGACACTTAAGTATATTTAGAGAATCTCACAAAAAGAAAGTTTTTTTCCAAATTGATTCCAATAAGGAGGAAAAAAGGCAGCAAGTGAAGAAATGGAGTGACTCTGGACAAAGCAAGCTGATAAACACCAAATTGAAAACAATTGGAAGACAGATGCTTAACAATGAAGGGAGATATATATCAGGAATAACATGGATATATATGAATTGTATCAGGTATTGTTTGAGTGTTCGGGAAAAAATGCTAAGGGCACCACAAATAACTTTTAAAAATTAAAAAAATTCAAGGCCTAACCTAGATTTTTGCTTAAGGTGACAAGCATCACATTCTTGAATGCTGAAGTAAAGGGAGAGTTATTCAGTTTACAGTTTAATACCAATGTGTTATTCCTTCTCTCTCTCTCTCCCTCTCTCTCGTTTCATGTGTGAAAAGAATAAAATATAAATATTGGTAAGAGGGATAGATACTCAAATGGGCTGCTCTAAATAAGTTTTATGCTAGCCCAGAAAAAATTATATCCCAGGGTACTCAGAGAATTTGCAGCTGAGATTATTTACCTCTGTTGATCTTTAAAAATATATAGCCAATAGGAAAGGGACAAGAAGACAGAAGTTAGGCAAATGTAGTACCAAATTTCAAAAAGGACAGGAAAGAAAAACAGAGTTTGCAACTCCGATACCAAAGGGTTTGGCATTGATCCTGGGTGGCTTTCTAGATTATACTGTTTTAAGTTTATTTCATTAGCATCTAGCAAGAAGTGGTCACTAGTAAGGAATCATTCACATAAATCATATGTCTCACTTTCTTTTTACATAGAGCAAAGAGATTGTTAGATCAGGGAAATGTTATAGACATAATGTATTGGATTCCATAAAGCATTTTATGAAACCCCATGTGATATCTTTGTAAAATTGGTAGATTTGTGACCAGTTAAATAGCCAGTGTTGGGCTCAGAAGAGGTCTTTGGTAGCAGGTCACAGGCAATCTGTCCTTGGTCTTGACCTAGTCTACCCTGGTTCAAATGATTAGATTACAGTGTTGACGGCATGTGTCTTTGGTGTACCAGTAACAAGAAACTGGAGGGAGAGTGAATGTTTGATGAAATGAAACAATGGGTGAAATTTCATTAGGTATAATTTAATAGAGATAAATGGCAAACCTTACGTTAGGTAGGAAAACAACTCCTAGATTTGACAAGGCTTAACAGTAACATATGTAAAAGAAATATGGTTTTAGTTATCTGTGAATGCGTAGCCATTAACAGTAGTGGTCCATGGCTGCCCCGAAATCCAATTGCAATCTTAAATTGCATTAATAGAAATTATATATCTAGATTGATGAAGCTGATAGTTACTTCTTTCTAGGTACTTGCTGGATCTCTGTTGAAGTATTGTGTTTTGTTCTGATAATTGTATTATATGACAGACCAGTTGTCTGGAAGAAATTATCTGGCATGGTATAGAGATTCAAAATCATGTCTTATGCAGAAGAGTAATTCTAGACTAAAAGAAAACTCTAAAAAGGAAAGCACATGATACTATCTTTAAATACTTGTTAAGCTGTGATACCGGAAAAACGAAAAAACATTATGTGTGTTCTACTGTAGGAAAGTTCTGCCCGCCCCAAACAAATTGGATGAATTGGAAGGAGGTGGATTTAATCTCAACATAAACTTTCTAACAATTGGAGCCATCCCTTTAAGGGCTACCTTCAGTGGTATTACGTTACCTTTCTGTTGCTAGAGTTATTTAGACACAGTCTTCAGGCTTCCATTTCTGGAGTGTTACAAAAGAAATGTTGGGTTAGGAAAGCATATTGTTACATTTAGGAAGAAATCTCTTCTATCTTTGAAATTCTATGATTCCTTGCTTGATGGAGTATGGATAAATTACACCAGCAGTGAAAGGACATGACTTGAGGAAGAGCTTGTTTTTGGAGGGCAGCATCAGAGATGGCATTGCCAGGGAGATGAATTTTGAACCAGTTTTGTTGAAAATGGCTGGGCAAAATTGGTGGAAAAGGACAATAATTTTATTTATGACAACTGGTAGATTTTCTTGTGTGAAGAGAGAATTCTGTCAGTAAGGAATGCCCTTGGAGATGGAGACTTCACAGACAAGTTTTATGTATATCATATATTATATTATATATACATGCATGCATATCTTTTTAGTTTTTTAAACTGAGAGAATTAATTAGTATTGATAACTTTCTATTTTGCTGTTTAAGAACATTAAGGAAGAACATTTTTGTTATCTATTTCCTAAGAGGAAGGAAAATAGGAAAAGAATAATCTCAGAAAAAGTTTGTCTTCCGCAGAAAATAGAGTCAGAGGTCTTATCGCTGATGTAACCGAGCACATAAACACACATTTCATGCACGTGTACGTGCCACTGTTTTATTTTCCTTCTTTTACTTCACATTGACACTCTTCTTCAGAACAGAATTTGGGAACCATTGAGTTGGTAAGATCATTTGATGGGACGTTGGGGAATTTAAGACCGTGTATTAGTCAGTTTTTGCTGGGTTATACTGTACAACAGGTTATTTCAAAATCTCAGTGGCTTATCATAGCAAGCATTTATTTTTCACTTATATTACGTGAAGCCTGCATGTTAGTGCTGTGGCTGTTCTCTGTATTCCAGGTTGGCTTCAGGTTTCATGTGAGACATGCCTTCCTTTTGGCATAGGAATGAGAAAGGCTAAGCAAAACTATAAAGTTACTTTAAAAAAATTTTTTTTAAAGCTTTTTTGTTTGTACAAATTTATGGGGTACATGAGAAATTTTGTTACCTATGTATAATGCATGGGGATCTAGTTAAGTTATTCAGGTGTTCTTTACCTGAGTATAATACACTTTTGTTAAATACCGTCATCCTACTCTGCTGTCAAACACTGACTTTATTCCTTCTATCTTACTGTGTGTCTGTGCCCTTTAACCCACTTCTCTTCCTCCTCCCCCCCTTCCCCACTCACCCTTCCCAGGCTCTTTTACCTCTTTTTCCACTTTCTACTTCCATGTGCTCAAATTTTTTAGCTCCCACGTGTAAGTGGGAACATGCGCTGTCTTTTTGTGTCTTTTAATGCATTTACGCAAAAGTGGCGTGTATCATACCCATTCATATTCCATTGGCCAAAGTGGGTCACACGGCCAGCTCACATCAATAAGATTGAGAAGTGTGTGTACAGGGGAGAAGTGTGTGTGGTGGTGGCGGGATGAGGGGGTAAGAGAGATTTGTAAACAATATACACTACAACACAGTCATTTTGGAAGTTATTAGATGGGAGGGTGACATGATGAAAACTAAGTTTTTGCAGCAATAGTTAGCATCAGTTGAGACTGTGACATTGAAAACAGGAAGAGTATTGAGGATAGCTTATTTCTTATCGTGAATCTGTAACTTTCACCTAATTATCAGAACCCCAGTAGCAAAATTTCAGCATAGCTAATCTCATGAGATCTTGGCACTTCATGTCACATTATGGTAGTTGCTCACGTCCTAGATACCTTCATCTTTAATTGTTTTTTTGGCACCAAACTACAAGAATTTGGTCCTGTACATTTTGCAGGTCAAGTCTGTATAGGAATACTTGCAGTAAAAAGAAATAAAATATCAAAACATGCAGCAAAATGAATGAATCTCAGGATCATTATGCTATGTGAAAGCAGTCAAACACAAGACTACATACAATATGAAATCTTTTATATGAAATTCCGGGAAAGGAAAGCTCTGGTGACAAGTGCAGATCAATGGTTGCCTGGGACTAGAGGTCAAGAGAAAAGATCAACTTCAAATAGACATGAGGAAACTTTTAGCAGGATGGATGGACATGTTTTAGATTTTGATTGTGGTAGTTTGTACATTTTATTGAATATAAATCGTACTTCACTAAACCGGGAATTGTGCTGACCAGATACGTGAGGATCAGCTTCTTCTTTTGAAGACCAAAAGAAAAAAAAGGACAAAAAAAAAAAAATCAGCAATTCTTCCCATAAGTCTTTGAACTTTATATGTATCTTTGTTTTAGGAAGAACTTGAAACAGCCAAGAAGTTTCTATATTATGAAATGGGCTATAAATCTCGATCGGAACAGTTAACAGATCGCTCTGAAATTAGCCTACTTCCTTCAGACATTGACAGGTACTTCTTACAAGTTTTTTTCTCTTTTTTTCCTTTCCTCCTTTGTAAGTATATTTTTCCATTATTCAATGTTGTGTTCCAGGTACAAGAAGAGATTTCATAAGTTTGATGCAGACCAAAAAGGCTTTATTACCATTGTTGATGTTCAGCGTGTATTAGAGGTAATTGTCTTTGGTTCTATATCAGTCTCTGATAGTAGAATAATGTAAAGATGATATCGGATATTTATCTCATCTAATGCTTTCTACAAGTAATATTTTTGTTGTCATTTTTGAAAATTTGGTAACATTAGTAAAAGGATATGCATAATTTTTAATTAAACCTCATTGCTCTGTGCTTTTTTACTTAGAGTATCAATATCCAAATGGATCAAAATACACTACATGAAATTCTAAATGAAGTAGATTTGAACAAAAATGGACAGGTTGAACTCAATGAATTTTTGCAGGTGAGTTGTAGTGAAAGGAAACAATGTATTTGCTTTTATCTTTTGGGTGTCATGATCATGAATGGATGTTAAAGAATGGATTTTTAAGTCCACACAGTTGTCACTTCATTCTGAAAAAGGAGAAAGCTTGAAGCCAGCAAAGGTTGTTATGTCTGCCCTCAAGGATAGGGCTCTACTTTGGTGCATGTTTTTTTCTTTCTTTTTATAAGAAGTGTTCTGTTATGTTGGTTAATTGACATTAAAGCCAAGTTATTTATGGCTTAAAGGGTTGAATATGAAGCATGCTTTTTAAAGAAGTATGCCGTGAAATAACACTGCTGGACTCTTCTCTGCCTACTTCAAAAGAGGCAACACAATATTTCTAATGTGGAAAGTAATTTTTTTATGGAGGAGGTTTAAAAAATCATAGTTGTATTCATTTAAGAATCATATTCATTTGAGAACATGATTATTAGATTCTTATGTTATAAACAACCAGAAAAGCAAAAGGAAGGAAACCTGGACTCTGGGTTAAGACCATATATAATTTAAATATTTCCATTCTCAATTCCAGCTTATTCAAGGCTCAGTTGTTTAATCTTTGTAGCCATGAAGGAAATAAATTTTGTTACTTTAACTTCAAACTAGATGCTACACGTCATTCCTTAAAGTTTCTTAAAAAAAAAGAAATTCAATAAATCCCTATATTATTTGTAGCTGTCCATATGGCTCTGATCATATGAAGAATGTATTGGTTTCCAAACAGCCAGGTTTTTTTCTGTAGTGCTTCTTGGGCAGGTATTTCAAATGAATGCCAGGTCTTGCTTGCACCATGGCAATGATGAATGCTGAACATGAAATAAATTAATGCTAGGGATTTTGGTCAATGTCAGCCCTTTCTTCACTGTGTCAAGTTAAACAAACAAGATCAAGGCAAAGGAAATGGTAATTGTCTCTCTGGAGATGAGCTGCAGATAAGAGCATTGTTGAATCTAAATGCAGAAAATTTTCACAGGTTGTGTCCAGCATTACAAAAAAGAATGTTTAGTTCTTTAGCTTACTGTTTAACGAAATGCACATTTTTAAACTGAATTTAAAATTTATGCTTGGGAATTGAACACCATTGAATGCATTTTTTGCGTAGTTTTTCTAGAGAATCTTTTATTTGTCTCAGAATTTTAGAAAACTTCTTCAAAGAAATGGCTTATGCTTCGTTTCATGTGTGTTGTAAATAAACAGCAGAATTTAGGGTTGAAAGACCTGGGGTTTTAGAAACAGTAAGAATCTAATTTTATGGATATGTTATGTGGCTTGGGTTTTAAGTAATTTTCTTGAATGCAATAGAGTTAAAAACATAGAAATTAATTTAAACCATCTATAGGTTTTCTTGTAGAGTTTTTTAACAATTGAGTATTTCTTGTCCAATTCAAAATGAAAGAGACCATTCATGTTTCTGCTAGGTACGCAGAGTGTAATTTTCAACTTAAGAAATGCTGACCGTATTTCTCATGAAATATATTCACACCCAAATGTTATTTTTTTTTTTTTGTAATATGGTTTCTAGATACATGTAGTATTTAAAGAAAACGTTGAATTTTTAGAGGTTTATGCATCATATTCTGTTTATGGCTAAAAAAATTCTAGCTTTGTGAGTTTTGTTAGCTCTGATAAACTTTGAAGGTCTTCCTGACATCAGAGACAAAACAATAAACAAATTGTTCTGTCTTTAGATGTCAGCATTCCTTTTGTTATACCATCTCTCAGATGTAATGTATATGTTTGGGTTTTTTGTTTTTTTAATAAAATACTTTCTTCTCCTAAAGATTAAGAACCCACATTTATCCTGTTAAACATCTTTTTTGAATATAGGTGTGAGTTTTCAATTATCTTCAGAGAAGGATCACTATAGATATTGCTCGGTTACATGACTTTATTTCTAGGTTTGGGCTTCTGTATATAAGATTCCATCTCTAATAAGTGATAGTTTGTGAAACAGCTTTTAATAAGGTTAAGAAATTCTGATCCAGCCCTTTGGCACATACCTCTGACTCTTACTCAGAGCTGTTTTTAAGAAATGCATCTCTATAGCCAAAAACTATGACCCTAGAAGTATTTTGAAAATTTTCCTATATATTTTTTTTCTTATGAATGGCTAAATCTGTTCTTTTAAGGTAAATAAATAAAAAAGATTGAGGAAGTGAGATCAAGAAAAGCAAATAGATAAAATCACATTAACTTGAAATGGAAAAAAAAATCCCCATGCTCATAATTGCAAAGTGCCTTCCAGATTAAAGGCCTTTGCCCGCTGACTGCATGTAATTTCAAGACTAATTCTGATTTTATCCATTGGATAAAAATGAATTAGCTAAAATCTGGGCTGTGGAGTGCTTTTAATTCTTAAAGTAGATCTCTGAGTCCATTTTCAAGGACTTAAATGTAAATTACTTTAAAAAGTCTTTAAGGAATTTGGATTTAGGAGACTTGAAGTTGTCAAGTACAGTAACACTAAAAAAGGATAGATAAATATAGGTCATGGTTTGTCTTTGTTCAATCCCTGAGATTTCTTTTTAAGATTTTTACATGGAATTAAAGAGCCAATATTTGAAGTTGCTAAAAAAAAAAAAAAAAATGCCTTGAGCACGTTAAGGGACTAAAAATGATGCATTAAGATTTGTTTTTAAAGGCAGGCTGATTTGCTAGATAGATGTGACTTTTGCAGCAGTGGTGAAATACCTGCTCCTTCCCCTCTTTTTGAAATGTTTAAAAATTGTACTGTTCTTATTTGAGTTGTAGTACTTGTGATGGATTTTGATGAAGCACTCAATTACTTCTGCCCGCTGTAATGATAACCATTAAAATGCTGTGAAGAAGGAAGTAAGCTGGCCTGTCCTCTGAATCTGTTGTGTATTTTCTCTTTAAGCTGATGAGTGCTATTCAAAAGGGAAGGGTGTCTGGAAGCCGGCTTGCTATACTAATGAAAACTGCAGAAGAGAACCTTGACAGAAGAGTTCCAATTCCAGTGGACCGTAGTTGTGGAGGATTGTGAGTCTGAGCAGTAAATCCACAGCCAACAAACATAGGAACAACAAATCACCATGTAACAACCAGAGATGACTTAAACCACTCTAAAATAGTGAATATGAATAGCTGCCTTTTTTAACACTGGAAAACATTCCAAAACTTTAGGATGTTGGTGTATTTGCCAACTCTATATGCTGATATTTTATTTGTATTTGTCATTCAGTCTAGCTTCTAAAAAGTGTATTTTATCCTTTTTTCTCATTTTCAATGCACATTGATTTAACATTTTACATCCATTTTGTGACCTGTTAGACTTGACATGCTGTTTTTTTTTTAATTATTCATTTATTCTAAATCAGTTCTAAAGGCAGAATGTTGTGGGAACAATTGAAAAAAGAAGCTAGAGAAATTTTGTGACATGCACAAAGCTCTGGACATTAAGCTTACAGATAGCATTTATTAAACAGAGTGACCTATTGAAGTGATAAAGTGTTTCTGGAGACTTCTCAGCCCCTTCTTCTTCAGCTTGTCTATCTTCTTCATCCAAACAGTATTGCACAATTTTATACCTAAAGCATGACTGGCAAACTGGAGAGAGAAGAAAGAAGTTTAGATCTGGTTACAGGAGCAAGCCTCAAAAAGAAACTCTGAAGGCTTCCAGAATCACAGGTATAAGATAAGGATAGCATTGACATTTGCTGGAAGTTACAGTGATAGTTTCATCTCAGCAGTTCATTTTTTTCCTCAGTCACTGCTGGTTTTCTTTGACTGTCATTGTTGCCAGGAAGATCCCTGCTTTTCTTACTTTAAAACCAGCATTGAAGTGGCAAGTTGGATGTAACGGGATGAGACCAAATTTCTCCAGTCTTTGCAGTAATAATACATTTAAGGGTTAAGAACATGTGTTTATATATCCATGTATGATAACACAAGTTTCAATCCCCAAATCCTAAATTTTAGAGCTTGCTGGCCTATCACTTTTTTGGGGTATTTGCAAATGTAGTAAAAGAAGATAGAATAGACTTCAGTTAGCTTTAATTATAATTGTACGTAAAATAAGACATTTCAGTATCCAAGGTCATTACGGTTGTTTAAAACCTTTCCCCTCCTGTACTCAATGGAAATATTCTCAGTCAACCAGAAATAAAAATGAAAAAATTACTCCCTCCATGCCCACGTGCACCCCAAAAGCAAAAATCAGTGTGCATTGAATTTAACAAGTAATGTGTGGAATTTAAAAAGCCAGTTCGGGATGCTTTTGCCATATTTTGGTGGCATTTTAACTAGTCATCTGAATATTTATTAATTGTGCTTCCTCTTGTGAAGCTTGACTACTCACTTTTTTTGTGTTTTAAGATCAAGTTCTGTAACGTAATAGAAAATGCACCACTTTATTTCACGGCAGGTTTTTGTTGCACACACTTGAAGTCTTAGTTTTTTAAAACTGGTACATATAAAACACTTTTGTGCTGTTATCTCTATTGATGTCAACATTGTAGAATGTTTTTCTGCCTTATTCAAGTGAGTTATGAGCCTGTACGTCACAGTATAAACACTGGAGGTTCACTCACCTAAGCCCCCACCCACCACCTCTGAGACAAACAGAAACCACAGGGAAAGACGGCATCTTAACTCATTTTGTTTTTGAATGAAGTTGAGATACTTGCCACTTCCTAAAGGAAAACCTAAAAAGAGCAAGTGATGCTCCCAGGTGTTACTGTGAACTTTTTTCTTTCAAAGTGTGAATTTTTGCACTGGCTTTTTTTTTTTTTCACATAAATATGGCTTTGCAATTTAGTGTTTTTCTATCAAGACAATACATTTCACTGTTTAGAACCTGATGACACTCAATAGATAGATAAACTGTCCTTTAAGACATCCTAGATGATCCACCACAATATTGTACATTTGTGCTCTCTCTCTCTTTCTTTCTCTCTTTCTAGTTAGAACAAGATAACGATGACTTGTGTCCTCCCTGGTTCAGTTACAGTAGGGAATGGGCTTAGAATGTGACTGGCCCGGGCAGATCTGTGTTTGTTAAACAGGCCTTGTTCGTGCACGCATTGCTATGAGTGAAGTTCCTTTAAGGACAAAGAAAAGCACACTTTCCTTCTTTTGAGCATATCTGCTTTTGCTTAAAATCTGCTAAATTCTAAAACATACAGTCCTTCACCAATCCCAGAGACTCATTTGGAAATAAACTGGTTTCAAGGCATTACTGTGAATAAAGCACCCCAGCATTTTTTTTATAAGTTCTTAATTAAACCTGTACAGCTACTTTACTTGGTTTAAGAAAGCGGTGGGGAGAGAGAAATAGGGGAATAAGCCCCTTCAAAACTCATTCCGAGCACAAAGGAATTTTTTCCCTTTTTATATAAACTTGATATTAATTGTTTCTGTTGGGGTGGGGGTGGGTGTCACAAAGATTGCCTTTTATCATCAAATGATTTATTTCAAGAACCTTAAAGGGGATTCAGGTGAAGGAACCCCCATCTGTGCTGGAGAGTTGAATGCTACCTTAAATAGCCGCCACCATGGTGATAACAATAGTGATAATGCTGGATTATTTGTTAAGCCAAGGTTGTCTGCCTCCTATCCATCATGCTGTTGGCAGTATTCTTGCTTTCAACCAATTTATACTGAGTGTAACTTTAGGATTTCTGCTATTAAATGCATGCTCCCTATTCTGCTTTGGTTTCTGGCTTTGTTTTGTCTGTTTCAAAATATGTAGCTTTCTCTTTAGTACAACAGAAATTTCATTCTGACTTTTACCAGATATGTTGTAAGAGTCATCATTGATTTTGTTTTGTTTTGTTTTTTCTTTTTTATGTATCAGTAATGATTTTTGGTGTATGAATGTAATATTGAAGTCAATGACGCTACAACTTGCACTGTTTTGCATTATGTCAGCCTTTTTTAGGGATTGAAAAAGCCCTACTATGTTTTTAAAGAATATCAAATACAAGCCCAGTGCTGGAGTGGATATACACACTGCATGTTTTCATATGTGACACTTTTATGTGTTGTGTTGGGTTATTGTTCTAGATTGGACTGTTAAATACTGTGTTTGAGGCTGGGTTGTCATTTTTATAACTGTCTTGGTGTTTTATCGCCATTATTTATTACTTTTGATATACAGAATGAGCTGCATGCATTTATAGAGCAATAAGAGGATGTATTTAATGTGCCTTGTTTTTAACTGAATAAGAACTGGAAGCATGAATCAATAAAACTGATTAAAATGGTCTATTTGCTGGCATTTTGATGTTACTCGCAGTCAGACAAATAACTTTGATTACTGTTGAAGTTTAAAAAAAGTTTGAAAATATTTTCACAAACTATGTTTTTAATGACACAAAAGTGAAATATCTACATAGACAGATGTAATTTTATGAGACTGCTGGAGTTATTTGTATTAATTTGTTGCTGCAGCCTTTAGGGCATGACTTCTGTATTTGTGCAATCCTATTCTAAAATTACATTCATCCTATTACAACTCAGTTGAATTCCTTTTTTCCTTTCCTTTTTTTTTAATTTTATTTTTTTATCAACCAGAGCCTTTCAGCCTAAGCGTTCCCAGGCACACTGATGAATTTTATCATAACTAAAATCAATAGAAATGAATGGGAAAGATTACATAATCCATTTTGATCATCTTACATGTCAAGTTAGTGCGGGGTTGCCAAGTGTTGATAAATGCTCTGACAGAAAAAAATGCTGTATATTTTCATTGTCAGTAAATCAGTAAAGCTGTTATCAGTTTTAACACAAATTTTATAATGCCCATGTTATTTTATAGGTTTTAATTTACACGGGTATGTGGAGTATATTCTCCATTTGTGGTTTAGATGTGCTGCCTCCTGGTTCTGCATGCTCTAAGGCATATGTGAGATTCTGAAGGTTCTTTGAAATTGTATAGAACATCCCAAAGCAATGGCTTCCTGTTACACTTGGAACAATGAACTGTTTGTTCAGTGCCTGGAAAAAATACATAGCAGCTTAAAATGTCTTTAATCAAGCTAGCTTATCAAATTTGATAGCATTTTAAAATTCATCAAAATATTGCCTCTAGTTTTTTAAATGTACAAAATTTATGGTCATCAACAAAAGGGGAATATGATACTGGCACGTCACTATTTTGCAATCTTTGCCAGCATTGCATTATCACTGCTGTCAGATTTTACCTAATGACATTTGACTTATGGAAGAAGGAAACAACAAAAATTTTAAATTGATGTGGCACACTCATAATGAAAAAATTCTGTATAGGAGGCAGAAATGATGAGCCTTTTGTTGCATGTACTTTGTATTTTAGGTCTCTGATTAGCCACCTAACTTGAGAAATACAGGCACAGAATATGGTGCATGTGAGCCTCGATGCTACCAGAGATAGACCTGCACAGAAGGTACTGGGCCTTTTACACAAATCAATAGATATCCTTATATTTTGTTAAAGACCTGGTCCAGAATAATAAGATTCCTGTGATCTAAGCAAAATACTGTTTGAGCAGAATTATCAGGACCAACTTTGTTATCTACATTTGGCATTAAAGTGCATTGCTCAGCAGAATCTACCATCGGTTCATGCATTCATGTTGGAGTTGCTTGAAACTAGGGAGGTTAAGGTATGCATCCTGTAGTCGTAGGTAATATATCATGTGTTAGTGGAACAGATAGGAGGATTGAATCTCATAGAATCCATCTTAGGTATCAGAGCATGGCTCTTGGTGTACAACTGGTTCCACTAGTTTCTGAGCCATTCCAGCACACTGTTTTGTGCCTTAAGCAGAACATCCCTGCGCTCTTTTTCCTGGCACAGTGGCTCTTGTAGAGCCCAGGTTCACCTTTCTTTTCATTGGCTGCTTCTAGCTTTCCTTCACTGTGTCAAGAGTTGGGAGGTATAAAAATATACACACATATATTTTCTTTTGGCCCTGGAACCTATAAAAGAATAGTTTCAGTTAAGGAGGATCTTGAATTGAAAGCTGGTTTTTATAATCACAGAATTTCTTTTTTTGTTTTAGCCTTATACTATAAAACTGTTGCTAAATTTTTTATTATTTTTTTTAAATCTAACTTAAGTATATCTGATTTTGCTTTAAAAGATGGCTTATTGTTTGTCTAAGTGATTTAAGTGTAATGAGCTCAGCCAACCTGAACATAATCCCCACTTTTAAGCAAAGGGTTCCCTCTCTGTTACCTCCTTCCTCTAAAGGTTTAAATACTCACTTCTTCTTCCCTTTTAATTTGTTGTTTGTTAGATTTTTTTTTACCTTTGCTTCAATTTTTTTGTTGTTTTTCATCCCCATCATTAATTGAATTACATTTCATTTTTTATGCATACGGAGCTTCTCCTATCCAAGTTAAGAAGCTGTAAATCTTAGATACATTGAAATGACAGTGAGAAATATTTCATTTTGTCCCATGAATCACTTGCCATCCTTATTGCAGGAAAATGGCAAAATTATGGTGTACCATGTTTTCATAAATTACTCTGCCCCCCCCCCGCCCCAGTTCATTTCATTATCTGTTTAGAAAGACTGTAAGAGTCAGAATCCAGACACTTGTGGTAAACAATTCTGATTTTACAGCAGGCTAATCAAAATTTCATAACATTACAAATTAATTCCTCTAGTACTGTGAAGAATTAATTCATATACAAAATATATCATCTATTTTATAAGTCAAAAAAAGCTTGATATTAAAGTACACTCTGTGATTTGCTAGTTTAGCAAAAGGGGAGAGTGTCAAATTCCTTAAATAATGTATATAATTTTCATTGGGTTTCATATGTCAAAGTAGTCATTTATGTCCTTGAAAGGTATGTGCTTTGCACTATGTGTTTGAACACTGTTAAAAAATCATGGCTTCTTCCAAAAAGGACAAATCATAGGTTTGCATTTCACATATGACCTAGAATGAAATAACTTATACAGGGACCCTCCCCCAACCTTCATTAGGAATATCCCTAAGACTAAAAAAACTAAAATATTTCTAAAAATAAGTGTTTTTTAAAAGCAAGGAATGAATGAAATAAGTTACTAAATGGACAGATTTGGCTGTTGCCCTTAATCTCCATTTTATTGTCAGATCCTTTAAGGAACTGTGGTCAGTTATTTACACAGATGAAAAAGTCAAGTTTATCCTGATAAATATATTCATCATAGTGAGCTGCTAAACTGTTTTCAAAATGAGCCATTTTTTAAATGGAGCTTATCCAGCTTGATCTATGCTTGGAAGCAGCACTGAACCATTAAATAAAAACCTGGGACAAAATGCCTTTGAAAAGGGTTAATTAGCTTTAATATTGATTTATTCCATATAGGACGCTAATAGACTAGAACATTTATTTCTGTTTTGGATCATTAAAAACTGGCTTTAGTTCTTGAACAATTTGTTTCTAATAAATAAAAAAAAGACCAATTAGAGTAGTTTTAGTATAACCTACAATACTGGATGCACTTTTTATGAAAACAAAAACTTGGTCACTATTTCACAATTCATTGCAGTTCTATCAGAAACACCATCTGCAAAATGCTCATGAGATCATTAAGCTCAAGACAGAAGCATTTCTACTTTAATTCTAAAAAGAAGGGTAAGGTGTGGAGGGCGTTCACGTGTGGACTGAAAACTCCCTAAAGCCAAATTGGCAGATGCTGTTCCTGGTGTCATTTTTCTTTAACAGCAGGATTTGCTCCCATCTTCTCCTTTACTTAGCTTTCCCCATTCATTGGCTTTGCACTTGGAAAATATTACTGCATTGAAAAAGTTTACCTCAGCAAAGGTGCTTATCTGCAGGGGATACCTCCCTTGCTGTGCTTAGTTTTTGTTCTTATGCTGCCCTCTAATGGATACCAAATTATTTCATTAGACCCAGAACAAAAGTACATTTTCAGCTTCTCAGGGCTTCTGCACCACACATCTCTGCTGGAAGTTGTGATCTGACCGTTTTTCCCTTTGCACTCGTGTTGGTGTAGGAGACATTCGTGCTAATTGTGCAGAGTCACCCTGGCCAAAGTTGCATTCCTGTTCTGAGCAGTGGAGGAACAGCGATGCTAATTTGTGTTCTATCGAACTTTCCTTTTTTTCTCTGCCAGCAAGTGGAAAGAATTGATGTTCTGGGGGACTTAAAAATGAGGAATAAAAACAGTGTAAGTGCTGTATTAAGATGATATGCTGTATGTTTTATCAGCCACTGGCACCTAGTTCAAAAGACAAAAAAATTAGCAGCAGTGGTTTGGGAATAGGCCTGTGCACGAGGTGGGTATCAAATCCATACATGAAGAATATCAGCACTTTTCACATGCTGCTTTCTGACATCCATTGCTAGAGCTGAAAACTATCTCTATTGTCCAGTTTGATTGCTTGAATCAAACTGATTTACAGCAAATCCATCTGAGCTTTGATAAATCTATTACAGTTTCATTTCACTGATTTCATTAACGTGAATAAAACCAGCCATGCTTTCTGCATAACTGCCTTTTAATGGCTTGGCCCTGTCACCTGCCTGAATATTAATCCCCCTGACTTATTGCTCCACAGAGGGAATGAGTAATGGGTATTTGAATGTGATCAGCACAGTACAATGCAATTAAGGAAGCAGTACTGTTCTGTGCCTTTAATCCTGAACTAATTTGAATTGCAGTTTGATAGCACAGTGAATCCTGCATAATTATGTAGGGTGCATATTAAACTCTGTGACAAACCGGAGAAGCTTTTAACCATCACAGCTATGGTAGACAAGTGAAGGCTAGAGTCAGAGAGCCCACTGTTGGACTGAGAGCTCAATTAATAGAAAACCTTCAGCAGGGAAAGCTTGGGAGTGCGACATATCTTGGAACAAAAATACAAAGTGTTGACTTGTTTCAAATAGATCCTAATTTGCAAGCATTTGGGCTTTCAGAGCTTCCTTTGATTTGCAAGGTAGCAAGGGAAAAACTGTTCCTTAACAAAACTTTGTATTCTTTCCATGCTTTCAGCAGTTAGGAAAACAGTAGCCCTAGTAATTCACAGCTTCTTAGCGATTTAGCTATCCAGTTATTAGGCCCTCTACAGTTTTGCAAATAGTGCATTGAGACAAATGAGGACCAAAACATAGAATTAAGTTAGAAAAAAATATATACACACACATGCACGCACACACACATACATAAACACAACTGTTTAGAATGTTCCCACTTAAAATAGTCCTGTTTCTCTAGAAGTTTGAAAATCATTTTATCATAAATCGGGCTTCCCTGAAGTGTATATATTATACGATGAGACATTATTTACTGTTGCTATATAGATCCTCTTAATACTCTATATGAATCCTAGGGATAATAAAACAAATATTCTGTATACTTTGGATCTTTTGTGAATATACTAGCAATTGATTTGCATGATTGTTTAAGAGGGTTTTTTTTTTTCTTTTTAATCCAAAATATGTGAACTCCTGGCTTTTGTGGAAAAGGAAGGGTCAGAAATAATGTCAGTATCACTCCTATCCAATGGTCTTCCTTGCTGCTGCTGCTAGTTTCACACCTAAGTACAAATAAGAAAGTGGGATGTAGTAACTCATGTCCCAGGTTGGTCCTGCAGTGGGAAATAAGCATAAAAGATCAGAAATGACTCATTTGCTGCTGTTAGGGCATTTAAGGTAAACAGTCAATATTGTACTTTTAATGTACATGATTATCCAAGTAAAAATGACATTTTGATTCTATCTAACTATTTTTACACGGCATTCTAATGTCACTTTGCCACAATAGCCCTGATACTTGAATGCATTGTGAATGGAATAGAAGATAATAAATATGGACATGGCTTTTACTTAAATAGTAGGAGACAGGACAATTATATTCAGAGAAAACATGTACTAGAAAAACCCCGTAACTGGTTTTATTTACTATAATCTAATCAATGCTTATTTGAACTTAGGGATTTATTTTTGTCACCTACTTATTTATTAATGATACAGATGATGATGTGTAAACTTATTGAAGCTTTAAGAATTTGGATACATGGAAACATTGTATGTTTGAGAAAAATACCTAGCACTATGTATTTTTTTTTTTAAAAAGGTACTTTTTCTATCCAGTTAGCAATGCAGCTTTAATCCAACAAATTGTTATTCAAAATACACTAAATGCGAAATGCATCAACCAAAATGGAGTTGGGGGAAGGAGTGACTTTCCTAAGGGTGTACAATATTAGCAGGATTACAGACCTTTAATTTTTTCAATCTAATTGAATCCAATAGAATTACTGTAGGTTCTTAAGAGTCACTATATCCTGCTGGGCTACTCTAATCTAAATATTGCTAGTTAACCTTGTTTTTCAAAAATACATTGGAAAAAGCTAAATGGAGCCTCTTTCCATAATCAGTTTACATTATGTTGCACACTAACTGTTGATTACATTTTCCAGAGATGGATTATTTCCCTTATGCTACCTGAAATGATTTTTTTCAATAGTACTAAACTCCGGCTTAAATAAAGTAATTTTGTTTTTGAAGCATCAAAAACATCTAAATCATAAGTAAAAATAGATAAGAATATAGAGAAACTGGAAAAAAGTAGCCTAGAATTAATATTAAAACACCTTCTTGTGGACTGTTTTTTATAAGTCAAAGCAAGTAATTGAATATATGGCACTCCGGAAAAAATGAAATATCTGAAAGGCTGTTCACAATGCAGCATATGTTTTGTTATTGAAACTCCCATAAACCAGTAAAAAAATAGACAAATTATGTTTGACACCGTGCTTTTAAGAGTTTAGCATTTGATTTGCAAAATCTCAATAGGTTACTCTTGCACATGGAAATATTTTTCTAATTTTGTGTTTATTTTACTAAAACTTCTGAGATGCTCACTTTATTTTCTCTATTTATATTAAAAATAGAATAATTTGAAAAGCCTGTTGTTGCTGTTGGGCATATCAAAAATGTCATAGCAATCTTTGTTCACTGATTACAGTATTTTTTTAAAGATGTTAGTTATGGCTTTTGTGGCATGACAAAGTACTTTTGTACTAATCTAAGCACCATAAAAATAATAACACAAAAACCTCTACTTTACTCTTACCTCCACCTTCCCCCACTCCCCATTATTATTGTTGTTGTTGTTTTTTAATCGTAAAACAATTCTAGGCAGGAAGAGTAGTATGTTGCTTGGGCTAAGGCTGGGCTGTTAGCTAAATTAAGCCATTGTGACTCAAAATCCTCCTTTAATAAGGTTCATGCTGTCTACAACTTCATCATTTTCTGCTGAATGATAATTACTTTATTCAATCATGTTCAAGGTTTTAGTGAAAGCTAGCATTGATTGATTAACTTCAATTACCATGCTTACATTTGCATAGATAAAAACTGCTTTTCAATTTGTGAGTGGCACGCCAGTGGAAACCCTGCGCTGATATTTGCATTTCAATGTGAACAGTGAAGAATAAAGGTGGAAGAGAGGTCTGATCAGTGCTAAGCCCTTTCTGCTTCAGTGCTTAAGCATTTTTCCATAAACACTCTTGTTATGATGTTAGTTTGTTCAAACCACTCTGAGGTAACTGATGGAGGCTCCTGTTTACAAGCTTTCGTGACAATTGAACAGTATGGATTAGGGGGAAAGGACTCCCATAGTCGCTTGCAGGCCAGCCACCAAGTTAAAGAAGAATGAAATCTCTACCTATAGCCTGTCACAGCAACTCCTAAATGCCGGTTGCCTTTGAAGATCAACGTTTCTGCTACTGATTGGCCCAAACCTGGTCTGACCTTACAACACCTACTGCTTTTTTCCTTGAGCAGTCTGCTGGTCTAGGACCAAGTGTTGAGCTTTCATCAGTCTGATTTTCTGTTCAAACCCAAGAGAGGGTCCATAGTGAAATGAGTAAGTTCTTTTCATTCTCACCAAACACGCCCCATAACAAATATTTACTTATGCTAGATTTGGTGGTCATTATCACTGTGTATAGTTTGAGTAACCTGATTTTTGGCATGTGTTTAAGGCAAGGCCTGCCCTCTTTTCTTTACTCATTTGTGGCTCAGAAATATGGAGATTTGGTGTAGGTTTCTTTGCCTTTTCTGCATGTGACTGTTTGTTTAATCAGGGTCATATTATTCTTTCACCAACCCTGGGAAGTTCAATCTTTAGAAAATCACACAAGCTCCTAACCAGAGAGCTATTTCACAAATCAATGTGAGCCTCTATTGTTTTTCATCAAAATAGGCAACTAAGTGGAACACCTTGTCAATATAAAGCTCAATAACTTTTTAGGGTGTTAATATTTTGATTCTAAACAGCTTTGACACCTAGTGGCGCTCAAGTCTTTTTGGTTGTGGTATCTTTGAAAATGAAAACTTCTGCAACCTCCAGGAGGTTTCCACTTGGGGACCAGATAGATTTCCCTGAAAGAATAACTTCAGTCTTTTTAGATCTTTAGGACAAGTAAGCAACACCATTAAAAATACACCATCAGATCCAACTGCAGACATGGACATCCAGACTTCCATTAAGTAAACTTTAAAATGCACAGGAAATTGCTTATACCACTTAAAATCTATATACTAATGCATGTACTGTTTCTATGATGAAGATTAAAATCATTGAGAGGCCAAATTACATATAGTTTTAAGGCTATAAAGTTTAAGTTCAAGACTAAAAGTTTTCACTTCACCAAATAAAATAATTATCTGAAAGCTTCATGTACTTTTTGAAAAATATTTAATGATAAGAATGAAATATTATCTTTTCCCCAAATCTTACTTATTGTTACCTTTCACTCTAATATAGTGCTGTAAAACAATTATTTTTTTAATTAAATTAGGATATCCATTATAACACCATTCCAGTCTCCTATCCCCAAGCTTGAAATACTGAGAAGTACTATTGTGTGCTGCACCCTTGATGATGAGTCCTGGCTATTTGATAGGGGCCCCAGTCCCAACCTAAAATTTAATACTACACAGATTGTCCGCTGTGTTTCCCCACGTATGGAACTCAGAATCATTGCCGTTAATGCTGAATGGCTTATAATATCCAGAGGAAGCCAGGCTCCTGAGATAGTAACTTCTGCCAAACGTGTAAATGTTGCCTATTAGCCCTGGAAATATTAAATGGCTGAATGGATAAGTCATTGTTGAATGGATAAGTCTAGTTGATGATTTCTTAATAGATACGTCAATTAATAAATTTTTGAGATCAAATTTCCTCATTAAAGAAGTTCCTTAGAATACAAAGGAAACCAAGCAGAGACTAACAAAGCAATATTCGGATTGGCATTTGTGACAAGCAAGGGATTTTGAATTTCCACACAAGTTGCTTTGTCTCGTTTCTTGGGAAATGAGGAGAGAGAGAGTGACATAGGAATAAAACTTGTATGCTTCACTAAGGAAAAAGAAGTTATGTTAAGAAGACAAATTGGAAACAATCTTAAGACTTTTAAATATAGCGATAAAGAGTTTCCATCAATTTAAACAGTTTGGCCCAAGGTATTATCCACCAAAATGTATAGAAGTTTCTTTGTAGTCAGTTTTTTAACTGACATGTAAAAGAATGCTATTTTGAAAAGTTAATTTTAGTTGGGTTGGATAATTAAGTGTAGAAAAATGAAGCAGCCTTGGAAGTCAGTGGATTGTGTTGTCAGATCAGCACAGGACACGTACAGACATAATAAAAGGCAAAGAAAAACCATTCCATGAGAATTAAAATGGGCACAATGAATCAATAATAATAATTTTTTTAAAAAGCTTGAAAACTCCATCGTCGTAGATGAGAGTGAGCAAATCAAAGATCCAGTTGTCAAATGTTTGTGGGTTAAACAAATACGTGTAAAAATGGATTTGAGGAAATGGTGTTAAAAATGATGAGTACATAGTCTAGGATTGACTATATACATTATTTTCATTCTGTAGACGATATTCAGTAATTTGCCCTGTAAGGAACGAACCATTTGCCATTTTCTTTAAATGGGTGATCTTTCACCATTTGCAATTTGAAAAGCATGTGATTTTAAATTAGGTGTGCCTCAACACTTCCAAGAGGGAGCACCTCTTCCTGCCTGGTCTGGGTTTGTGATCTTGGTCAGCCCTTCATCCCTGGTCCATTCTCAGTGCCTAAAGGACTCAAACTTCTGTCCCACAAAACACTTACAGTGGGGAATGAAGCCAGCCAGGTAGTCTCAGGGGTGACCCCGTGATCACTCCAGAACTATCTGACGTTTTCCAGTACTGAGAGTCAGAGGCATGAATTCCAGTGTGTTTGTACAGCCACTGTCTAAAAGTTGACACCACTTTCTGGGAATTTGAGATTGGGATTCATTGATATCTTTTTCATTCCTTCTTTCTCTTCAATTGTTCAGGTATTTTCTTCCTTATTCATCAGTCTACTTATTCTTCCCTTGTTTCTATTTTCTTCTTTGTCTTCAGAAAATTATTCTCTTTATCTGGCTAATCCTGGGTAATAGGAACCAGCTATGTTAGTACAGAGCAATTTTTCTTTCTATAGGGCCACAAGTTACCAAAAAAAAAAAAAAAAAAAAAAAAAAAACCAAAGACATCAAAGCCAGATATTTCCAGTCCTCTTCCAAACACTTTAAATTTTACATGATTATTTAAAGACAGAGATACTGCATTTAGAGGTGAGTATTTTAAAGATCCTAGATAAATTTTTCAGAATTGAAAAAAATTGAAGTTTTAAAAAAAGTGGGTGATACTTTAGCGATGGATGTAACACCTGTAAGCTGTTAAATATGTGGATGAATTAAGTAGTCACTATAGAGTGAAATCATCCTAGAAATGCCCCTGAATTCAAAGCCCAGTTATGTGGAAATGGAATAAAAATTCTTAATATCTACACTTACTGACATCTAGCAAAAGAAACAAAGAACAGAGAAGTGAAACACCTTAGATGAAACTTCAGAAATGTTTGTTAAAATTGTTCTAGTTTTTCACAGTCACTCAAATAAAAACAATGTGATCACTTAAAGTGAATGGAAACAGTTCATTACCAGCCTTCCATCCCTTAACCACATACTTTGATTTTTTTCCTCTGTTGAAATGTTTATTCAATTCTTTTGCTCATTTTTAAATTTGTTGACAAATTATAATCACATAGAGTTATGGAATACATAGTGATGTTATGATATACAGCGTGGAATGATTGAATCAAGCTAATTAACATATCTATCACATTAAATATTTATTCCTTCTAACTGCAACTTTGCACCCTTTGACCAAAATCTCCCCTACCCACCAGCCTCTGGTAACCACCATCTACTCTCTGCTTCTATGAGTTCTATTGTTTTAAACTCCACACATAAACCTTGAGGGGAAGTAAGGTCGCATAGATCTCTAAAACAACTGCTCAGAGGTTGAGAAATAGGGTCAAAGTTGACAGGACAGTGGAGTCTTGTTTCTGCCAAATTTATGACTATCAAGGTATTAAATGAAAAAATTCAGAGCTAGGAAATCTGATTTCTGTGTCTTTCTTGACATTACATTTCTATGCCCTCCATGCTGGCAGCCTCACTTTCCATGAAATCATGAGAATGCTGGAAAGTTAACATTGGAGTTATCTGATTATTCTTGATAACTCTGTTTTGTCATCTACTAGAAAAATCCCTAGTTTCTGCATCTGTAGCATGGAAAGGTCATTTTCTGGGTTTGTTACTTGCTTCTCAGGGTCACTGCTATGATTATCGGATATTTTAAGGTAATTTTTCCCTAGTAATTATAGTAACTTTGCTATGAAGAAAACATACTTTTTGTTCATTTACCCAGCATTAAAATCATCATTTTCCTTTTATCCTTGGAAAAATGTAAGCTTTTAAGAAAGAAATCCAAAAACCACAGGATAGTCAAATGATGGAATTTTCATGGCAGTGCCAGAAAAAAAATTCCTCCTTCTGTCCATATACCAGATCATTTTTTAAAAATGACATTCAAATGACAATCACATGGCACTGTCTTTGCTGGAGTTGCTATGCACGATGGTGCTAAACTCTGTATTATAATATAGGGTGCAGATGGCACCTACAGTGCATTTATGTAGAGATTTTGTCCACCCCTCCAAAAAGATATATTTACTTACAATGACTCAAAACAGATGGATAGACAAATCTGTCTTCGATGTTTAATACTAATATATTAATGTGCAAATGACTTATAACAATAGGTTTGTTTTCTAGAGCCTAATGCAATGGTTGCCATAAGAACACAAATTATGTGTACATTTTAATGCATCTATGCTTCATAATTATGCATGGTTGTGTGCTGTTATAATTGACATAAAATATAAAACAGGTCAAAGAGCAGCTATTAAAACTATTTTTCATTTTGCTTCTTGACAGCCGGCAACATTGGCTCCTGGTACATTTAATAGGGCCATACATGGAATGCACAGATAGTTATAGAATTGCAGCCACATTAAAGGGCTCCAGAATTTGTAACCTGATTATTTCAAACATTGTTTTAAGGCTGATGATTTTATTTGGAAGCTTCCTATTTTGAGACCATGTAAGTGAAGTACTTTAAAATAAAAATGAATGAAGGAGAGTATAGTGAGAGAGAGAGACAGAGAGACAGAGAGAGAGAGAGAGAGAGAGAGGAGAGTGGAATTTAATTTGAAAATAATGTGTGTCCTTAAACATTTTTTTCCTGCTTGGGTAAAATGACTAAGTAGTCTCTACCAGTCTTATATGCGGACAATTATATTTTGCTCTGTGTAGCTCTCAGTCTAATTTTTGTTTTTTGTTTCCTAGCACATTTAAGAATCATTTGGTTAAATTCTCATTTCCTAAAGGATTACATGGGAAGAGACTCTTGGTTTCTAATTACTTGATCGGCTTGACCCCCCTGTGAGGGAGCTTAGCATTAATATCCTCACCTTAACAGCTCGGAGAGCAGCAAAGGAAGGGAAAGTGACTTGCCCAAGGGCACTCAGCAAGCCACTGCTAAAGCAGGGATTGGAACTCTGAATGCTTGCATCTCTGGCAAGACCTCAGGGCCTTGCTCCTGCTGCTTCAAGTATTTGTAATTCTTCAGCAGGCTCCAGACATCTTCATTTCCCTGGCATAAAACTGCAGGGATCTCTGAGTGAAAGAAATACACCATGTGCGAAATCAAACAATAGCGATGTAAGTTTTTATTTACAAAAAGTTTCTGCTACTGTACTTTTCTAATGCATAGATTTTTGGAACTGTAAAGCAAAAAGGTGAAATTTACACCCAGAGGAAAGGATTCCTTACTGTCATTGTGATGTGTCCATTGGCACAGTTCTCCCTTGTTTCAGTATTTTCATTTTAACATAGAAAGATGATTCTTTTTAAACAGGCAGGGCAGGATACTTTTCCCTCAGTCACGGAAACCAAAATCTCATATCCTTTTATGTGTTTTAAAGATATTTCCTCTGTATAAACTGAGGAATAATTACAGTGGTACATAATGAAGTTAAGGGAAAAGGAGAGAAACTGAAAAGGCTTACGGGCTGGAGGCACTTTTAAAGTGTTTTTCTGTCTGTTGCGTTTTTGTCTCCTAGGAGGGCAGAGCCAAGGTGTATGTAGGCAAAAATCAGTCATCAGGGGATGGAATTAAAAACTGGGGGGAGGGCATCTTTTTAAAAAATTGCCAATAATTTATTCTTTAGTTATTCCAACTCAATGAAGTCCCATCGTGTGTTTATATGCAGTGGATCTTATTGTGCATTTTAGGGAGGAAAGTTCAAAACAAACAGCAATGCCAAGAACAGTCACAACAGCAATAACTATTATATGTGGCTTCGAATGTGTCAGATTGCATAAATTAGCTCATTTAATCTTCATAACAACTCTACAATGGAGTACTGTTACTATCCCTTTTTGAAGGTGAAGAGACCGAGGCACAAAAAGATTAAGACACTCGTTCAAGGTCGAAAATGTGGTAAGTGGCACAGTTGGGTCCCTGTGGGGTCTGGAGTTTAAATTGTCTCTTTTGTTCTTCCAGTTGTAGAGAGATGACACTACAGGCTAGTGGCCCAGAGCCTGCCTGATCCCAATTCTAGTCTCAAGTATTCTTCACTTATCTAGTGAGCACATTACTCATCACAACTCACACCAATTTATCCAAGAAAGACCTCCAATAGTGAAAATGATAGACAGTAGCAAGGCAGCAGATGAAAATGGAAAAAGGGGGCAGACTGTTGTGACCTTACATGTAAAAAGATTAAAACATCTTCCTAAAAAACATAGTTAATTCTACCAGAGATATAATGGCTGAGATCTAATGCTGTCCTTCTGTTAGGAATCTCTAGAGCTATTGTTTGATATTGTTCATAGTCCCACAAGCTGAAGACATCATCATAGCGTTTTTCAAACATTGGCAATCCAACAGAGGAAAAGAAGCTGCTTTCTCACTCGACCCCTTTTTTACCTCTGTGTAATTAGTCAGTTGCCAAGTTATAGCAATTCTACCTACAAATATTTTCCTCGCTTGTTCCAGCATCTTCATCTAGGGTTGAATTGGGCGACCAGCATTTCCACCTGATGGAAATCTGCTGCCTCCTAAACTATCCCCCCAACATCCGCCAATAACTCAGCACTCTGCCACCATTGTCATGCTGATTTGGTCTCCCCCATTGAGGTCATGTGTTTATTTCTAAAATTCTGCTCCTGTCTGTTCCTTCTTAAAAAGCCTCTGACAGCTCTTTAACAAGGTGAGGAGATTGCTCACAACCTGGTACCTGTCTACAACTCCAGGCACTGCCCACGTTTGCCCTCTACCCAGGGACGCAGAGCTACTTGCTATGGGGCCACGCCACGCCCTTTCATGCCTCTTGTCTTTGCGCATGATGTTTTTGCAGTTTAGACAGCCCCTTTTTAGCTCTGTTTCTCTGCTATGTAAATTCCTGTATTTTGAGACCCAAGCTCAATGTTAACTCTCTGTAGAAGTTCCTTCCCCCTTCTTTTTTCCTAACTTCCTGTCCCAGTAGAATAACTAAGTCACCGCTTCCTATACTTCATCAAACTTTTATTATACTTCCATTTAAAATTTTTTTTTTTTATATAGAGATGAAATCGCTCGCTGTGTTACTCCGGCTAGTCTCAAACTCCTCCTGCCTCGCCCTCCTAGTGTGCTAGGATTATAGGCATGAGCCACCACACCTGGCCCTAATTATACTTCTATTATAGTAATTATAATGTCTTATTATTTTATCATTTACCTGACTATCCTGATAGAAAACCATCCCTTTCTGGTCATGGACTTGGGCTTGTTCATCTATTTATTCCCAATCAAGAGCCTTGCATGCAGCGGGCACTCAATAAATGTATACTAAACTAGGACAATTTCCAGCTGTCTCCTGGATCACCACATGCTTATTTAACAGTATTCCTGAGCACAGTCCTGGCTGTTGAATGCCTTGGCTTCTTTTCTATACAGCCATGGAGAGAGAGGCCAGTGCATCCCATTCTGAACATAGTGAAAGGTACCCATGGAAACCAGGGGAATTTGCCCCCTGGGAACACTTCTCCAGGGAAGGGACACACTTTTTGGTTCTCCGCATACTTCCAACACCCCCCAGAACTCTAAACTCCTTTGGAATTTGCACACAGGAGGTTGTGGAGGATCTGTATGGTTTTTATGTTTCTCAGCTTTGCATGACGAGGAGAGTGCGGGGGCAAGGTTGGAAAGAAGGCAAACATCCCTCTTCTTGCATAAGCATATGCTGGGAACCCTCCCTGGCCTCTAGACAAGGGAAAGAGCCAGGCTAAATGTGTGATGCAAAAAGACTTGAAGGAAAAGAAAGAAAATAGATGGCACATTTTATAAAACTGAAAGTCGTAGGATGTCTAGGAATTCAAAACACTTTTATTGCCTTAAAAAACTTACCATGGCACTGGTTCTATGTATGTCTATTTTTCCGGTAACATAAATGAGAATAAAGGGCATTTCTTGTCTCTCAATGCTGTACATCCTACTTGCTATTAGTAACACAGGCTTACATTGTAGCCCACGTTGTGACTAATTACAGCTAGTCTTTATAAGCAACTAAGCAGGGTAGACGGTGTCAGTTCAGATTTCAGCTTGCAGACGACACTGGGGTGGGGAGTGGAGCTGTAAATCTAAAATACAACGGGGAGGATAAATCTTAAATGTAAAAAGGCCAAGAAGAGACTCGCTTGCCCCTGCATTCTGGTGCCTTGTCTTGGACTCAAAGCGATGGAAGGGAAGGCAGGTTAGAGGCTATTGTTGCTATCAGTGGTACAAAATATTCTCTGACAATTGTTGCCTAAAGTCCTGGGGAGAAAGAAGTGCAAAAATGACTGTAGGCTTTTGTTTCTCCAAATGTCAAAGGTTACTAAAATAGGAATGAGAAGAGATGAAATGGAAACTTTTAGAAGCACTGTATTGTATCATTCTCTCTGAATCTCGTTCAGGGATATCCAATGCCCTTTGTTCTTTAGCGAGCACATTTTCTAATTTCTAATACCCAAACCTCACCCCCACCCTATTCCCAACAAAATAAAACCAAATGAGCCAAACTTGAACTAGAAATGACGGTAGGAAAAGAAAGGTTGAATAAAGAGTATATTTGGATAGTTTTTGAGTTTCATAATAATTTTCACAAATTTTAATTGATGATATAGCCGTGTACATAAAAACAAAAAAATAATTCAAAACATATAAGAAGAATGCTAAACTCACTTGAAATCCCACTATTTGGAGATAACCACAATTAATATTTTGGTGACCATCCTCTTCACACACCACTTTTCCGCGTATACATGTACATTTATGATATAACATGCATCCTGTTCTTATCGTGGGCACAGTTGCTTTATTATTTTTGCTAAATCCACCCCTAACATATCTAGTACAATGTATGAGGCTACCTATTGCAATATGTTTCCCAAGAAGTGCTTGTTATCATTCTTTAATATTAGCCAAGTGGTAGCTTATAGGTTCTTTAGCTTGAAAGTTAAGCATCTTTCACATACTTTGCCGGTTTTTTACTGGGATTGTGTAGTTTAAAAAAAAATTACTTTGTAACAGATTATCTTTTATATGCATTTAAATATTCTTTTGGCTTTATTAGTGGTATTTTTGCAATGCAAATATATTTTAATTTTATGAAGTCAAATATGTCTTCTATAGTTTGTGGGTCTCTTGGTTACAAAGCTCTCCAACCCTTAGTTAATATATATATGCTAACTTTATTCAAACTTTTATTGTTTTATGTTTTACATTAAAGTCTTTTTTAAATTTCAAACTATTACGGGGGTACAAATGTTTTTGGTTATGTGTATCAATTTTGGTATGCTTGAGTCAGGGCTATAAGTGTGCCCATCACCCAGATAGTGTTCGTTGTACCCATTAGGTAGGTTTTTGCCCACCCCCTCCTCCTCCTTCATGTAAGTCCTTTATTTATCTGGAGTTTATATAATTTCAGTGATCTCTTTTTCTATTTTCAAGTAAAAAAAATACTTAAATTTTGAATATAATGGCTTCATATTATGTTTTATTATTGAGAAAAGCAAGTCCTCATTGCTATTCATAATTAACTCTAATATTCTCAGACATCTATCCTTCCAAAAGAAATGTAGTTAAAAGAAGCTCTTTTGAGATTCTAACTGGAATTGCACTAGATGTATATATTAACTTTGGGAGAATTGACATTTCCATGATTCGTTTTCTCTTCAAAATAGTTGTGATGATGCAAGCCCTTCATGTGAAGTTACATAACCTTTTTCCTGGTGTATCTTCATAATCTTATATAAAATAATTAGAACCAGAAAACCAAGCAGCCTCCTTCCCAAAGCCATTGAATGTTTGAGAAAAACTATAATTCCTGTGATATCTCAACTAGGACAACAGTCTGGTCAGAGGAAATTATATCAGAAAGAGAAGAAAGGAAAGACATTCAAATGTTAAGCATAGATTTTGTCTACATCTCTTCTAAATCTAGTTTCAAGCTTATGCTCAAAACTCTTTTTTTTTTTTTTTTTTTAGCAAAAGCCACAGTTCTCTCAAAATTTTATTGGGTCTTGTGACTTTTTGTTTTCAACATTCTTAACACTGAAAGGCTAAGTTTTATATACTCTGCTTTATATGAATTCTGTACCAGATGGCCCTGAAAAATATTTTTATGTTTTTTTCTATTACAAAAGTAATATATGATTGCTGCAAAAATCTAAACATCGTGGAAATATTTGAGTCATGGAAAAAAACTAACCACAATTTGATCCTCTTTTCCAGATGTTTTTTCATTCAAAATGAGATTATATCATATTTGCTATAACTTGAGTTTTCACTTACCCACGTATTTCATATATACTTTTACGTCAGTACGTATAGATCTTTCTTCTTCTTAATGCCTGTATACTCTTCCATTTTGTGTAAGAAACCATACCTTATTTAACCCATAATCTAGTTATGTGTATTAGAATTGTCTCCAAATCAATGCTAAAATAAATATCAATGAAAATATTTTTAAATAAATTAATGCCAGTGATAATACATTGACAAAGGGCCTAAATATTTAAAATTCTAATTGATATTAACAAATTGGCAACTAAAAATGTGGTGCCAGTTGGCAGATATCTCTATCAGCAGTGTACTAGAATGCCTGCATTATAGCACCATCCTTAGTCCCAGGTTTTGAAAACTCCAGAATTCTGCCCTTAGCAATCCTCTAAATAGTTGGCAGTATTTTACCATAGATGATAGAACAATAGCACAAATGAGTACATTCTCTTTTCAATAACTCCTTTTAGTGATTTCTGTCTTAAGAAATCAGCAGGATGATGTTGGAAATATGTGCGTTGGTTCTCAAAATTCTGTCCTCATTATTCAAAGAAAATATAATTAGCTCATCATTTTCAAGCATAAGTCAGTCTGAAATTGTTTTTCAACCTAAATGATGATTTTTGAGCTTCATCAAGTCATACATTTCCCTCTGTGGAAGTCAAATGTGTTCATTTGTGAGATGGCTTTCAAAGGTAGCTCAAACTTCACCTGCCCAAAGTGAATTCATGTTTTATTGTTAATAATTCTTCAAATCTCCCTAATCTTAGTGAATGGCATCATCACACTCCCACCATCAGTTGCTTCAGTCTAAAACCACGCAGTTTTAATTTCTCCTTTTCCCTCTTCTCTACCATTTAATCCATGTATGTCTGATCAAATTTACTTCCAAATGTGTCTCAAGTCTAACTTCTCTCCATCTGTCTACTATCCCTTTTGTTAAAATCCTCCAATGGCTTGCCATTGTATTTAGAACCAAATTCGTACTCTTCAAAATGGCCTCCAAGCCCCTCTATTATTTTTTCTCCTACAGTTTCTCCGCTGGTTCCCTATGGTGGAGACACACTGGCCTTCCCTTACCAGACGGGTCCGGCTTTTCCCCTCCTCCAGGACTTTGGCTTGCTGTTCTGTCTACCTGGCTTTCTGCATGGCCAACTCTGCCTCGTCATTCAGGACACAGATTAAATGTCACATCTTCAAAGGGGCTTTCTCTGATTACTTCATCTAAGATGGGCCCTCCCCATACAGCACTTACCACTAGCTGACAGTATTTTGTGCATTTATGTTTGAATTGCTTGCCTCCTTCTCTTCCCTCATCCCCGAATGTAAGAGCTATGATACCATAGATCTTTTCTTCATTGTCTACCCATGTATCTTCTGTGCCTGTAATAGCATCTGGTGCTCAGAAAACACCCAATAAATATTTTTTTAATGAATAATTTTCTGAGGCCCAAGCTTGTGGTCATGGTCCTCAAGGAAAACCCAACTTCCCTACTCCTCCACTCTAAACACACCTGATACCATGAGACGATGGAGCTTGAGGATGCTAACTTTGCTCAGATAGCCTAGGCTTAAATTCCTTGCTGAACTTGCATAGCAGAAAAGGCAAGTTAGATATAGAGTCTAGATCTTATACCCACTTAAAATAGTCAAATAATAGCATTTGTAAAGTGAAACTATTTGGGGACTTTGGCTGAAAATTCTGGAAGTTTTTTGTTTCTAATCAGTTTAAGCATAATTAGGTACTTTTCCAGAATTCTTTTGGTTGTATTCATTGAGATATAACTTACATACAGCAAAATCACAAAGTATACAGTTCAATGAATTTGTATAGACATATAATACTCTATGTAGACACTCCAGATCAAGATACAGAAAATTTCCATCATCTCAGAAGATTTCCTCATGACACTTTTCTGTCAATACCCACTTCACAGACGTAGTCCCTGTCTTGACTTCTGTCACTACATATTAAATTTCCCTGTTCTGGAGCCTCATAAAAATAGAATCATAAGTATCTACTGTTTGTAGCTGGCTTCTTTCACTTAACCTAACGTCTGTGAGATTCATCCATGTTGTTAGTTGTTAAGAGGTACATCCTTCTCTATATTTGCCAGTGGTACCCTGGGATTACTTAGGGTTCATTCCTAAGCACAACTTTAACTTTTGTACTTCAAGCTTCATAAAAACCAGGAGTGATGATTTGGTAGCAGTCTCGTTTAAGGGCTCTGAATGCCATTCCTGAGGAATGTATCAGGATAGTATTGAGCTAGGCAATTATCTTAATCCAGCTAAAATAGTTGGTCACAGTTTACATTAGATGAGCATCTTGAGTCAAACTTGAACATGCAGTCAACCTGAACAAAATGAGCTCAGTCACAGAGGGCCAGATTTCTTAATTAGTTCTCAGTGGCAAGAACATTTTATGTTTCCAAAAGTCAAGTACAAATTCTACAAGTGACACAATTCAAGAAGACTTCGTAAGAGTAAATTAAACCTGGCCTCCCACTTTCATCTGAAGCATCTGAAGCCATATTCATTTACTTCTCACTGTTAGTGTTCTGAGAAGCACCAATATACTATAATAAAAAAGTAATGGTGAACTTGATTGAGGTCTTATTGAATTAAGTGATACAGTGCAGCCCCCTCTCCTTGACCTTTGGCAGGTGGCTCTCCCTTTTTTTTCTTTATCTTTTTCTCATTCTCCTGCATCCTGTTTTTATCAAAAGAGGCATATTAAATACATAAATCCGTCTTAATACATCTTGTTCAATCAATCCTTTTACCTACACTTATTATTTAAAAGTAGGAAGGATTTTAAAAAGCAACAAATAAAATATAAATAAATTTTTTGTTTTTGTTTGGTTTAGTTTCATTTGATGTAGAGTAAATTATTTGTAGTTTAGAGACTGTTTATAAATGTTAGGAACAGAATGTGGTGATACAATGTGTTGACACTTTTTTTTTTTTTAATTACTATTGCTGTTAATAATGAATGCAAGCCTTCTCTTCCAAGGCTCAAATCCACGTCTCTGGAAACTTCACTGGGGAAATAATAATCTATCAATGGTGCATGCTGTAAAGGGCCAAATTCTTCTTCCTTCATTTACACCCATGGCAGTTTTTCTTCCTAGATTTACCCTATCCCAGTCTCATATAGGTGAATTGGAAAATTGCTACTATTTGTTGTGACAGGTTATCATTAGAGCAATAGCATCTCCTATGCTTGATATACAAATAATCAAAGGAAATTTAAAGAGTATTACGTATTATTTTTAACTTCATATTTCCCTGCATGTTTAGAATATTTTGATACTTTGTTTTCAGATGACTGGAATTTAGTTTTCAATTTTTAGTCTTATAATTTAATTGGATTGTGCAGATGGTTTACATTTCTCTGCACTGAAAATATCCACTCTTCTAAAATTGATAGGTCAAATGACCCAAGTAGTTTGATCTCCTCCTGCCTAAGTATTGAAAGCTAATCATTCTTGTAGACGGTTTGAAACCCAACATAGATAAAATTGCTAGTGGGAAACAAAAAGTTTTAGTATTTTTTATTAGCATTTACTTGGCAATGAATTCAGAAGATACTTCAGTAATTATTGGAAAATAGTTAACATTATTTTGAAATATTTTTTCCATTGCAAAGCATCTTACTTTGAGAAACCAAAAAGCTCTTGAAAGTGCTTATACCTCTCCCTTCATCTAGGCAGAAATGTGAATGAAAAGGTGAGCTCGAGGCAGCTTAACTTAATGGGTAACAGAACAAAATGACTGTAGGTACCCATTAAAAATTATACTCAGTATCTAGAAAGGAAAGTAGCATGTCAAAATAAAGCTGCATATTTCCCTTCTGGTTTAGTCTCAGCTTTCTCTCCTTGCCATCCGTTTGGTAAATGTGACTGTGTTTGATATCATTCCACCTCTAAGCCTCCACTTCTTGCCCAATTTCCTACTCCCTGTGACTGCAGCCCTTCCCAGCAAGTCAAGCCTTCCACCCCGTAAGAAACAGACAGACAAACCAGAGGGAGATTGGTGGGCTACTACCGGTTAAAGTTGAACAGTTTGAACATCAAAAAGAATAATAACTGTAATTGATTTTTGCAATTTAATATATACAAACCTATAAGCCTATAATGTTGCTTTTAAAAAGCAAACAATAAAAAAATCCCCTATTGCTACTGTTTGAGATGTCTTTAACACCAGTTTCTTACTCTGAAATGTGATAATTTAAGGGAAAGAAGCACTTATCTTGCCTTTCTAGTAGAAACCCTCTTTCAGGGTAGCCACATACACCCAGTTGTGAGAAAATGCACTAAGAAGTTTAGAAGGAATGATATAAAATATGACAGCAGCAAGAAGAACAGATTATTAATAATTTTTAAATCTAGACTATATTAGATTATGGATATATGGGTGTTCATTATACAATAATCTTTTCCATATGTTTGAAATTTTTCATAATTAAAAATATTGCCATCATGCCAATAAGCAAAAGGAAAATTATAAAAATGGTAACCTGAGTTAAGGAGACAAACTTTTATAATATGTGCTTTCCATATTCAGAAACTACAGTTAAAGTAACCAGCCTTATTAAGGAAAGTTTCTGCAGGGGAGAGAGGAGGCATGGGGTTTAGGCAAAACAATCTCTTCCTCTAATCTATAAATAGTAAATCCAGGTAATATCTATTCCCAATTGCAATCACTTCAAACAACTGTGTTTCAGTAGGGAAGGACAAATGTATCTCTATAGCACTTTTTCTACAGGATAACAAACTCCACAGAACCCACTGTAATAAAAAAATTTTTCTTAATGATATTGTGAAGGCTTGTACCCATCTGCTAAGACTATGAGACCAAACCCAGGGCTTGGGTTTCTTATCCTCTGCTTTGTCTGTGCCTGTAAGCAGGGATGATGGACACAGCCAGAAGTCTAGTGCCTTGCAAAGTGTTTAGCCAAAGGCAGGTATACATTCAACATTGTTTACTAACATCCCTATTTTAAACTTGGATAGCCTCTCTTCTAAGAAAACGGAAATGTAGCCTCCCCCTCTAATAAAGTGTTAGAGGGAATGAGGACAACAGGAGATATATATTTTATAAATATATATGCATATATTTAAAGACTACAAGTGAAAAAATTATAACATTTTAAAAATAATATTCCATAACTCTTACATTAACAGTCAACATTGTTTAATGAGTCCAAGATTTACACAGAATACCAGATTAGGTGCACCAGTGGAAATTTAGTTACAGAAGAAAAAAGGAATTATAATCTTTGATTAAATTTTGCTTTAAAAACATTATAAAGTATTTTTTATAGCTCTGCTTTGGATTATGACTCCCTGCAAAAGCTTGTACATCATCTTATTAATATGATGATCAAGAACACTAAAATATTAAAAAATTTAATCAGCTTTATGATTAGTTAAAAAGTGGTAGTTTGTTTTTTTTTTTTTTTTTTTTACCATATTTCAGAGCTGTTGCATTGGCACTTTCTGAATTTTCTAACTTCTTTATATCTTCACTAATGCAACATTTAAATTGACATTCTTTTTCCGACAAATATTCTATTTTCTCTGTATTGCTTAACAAATAACCTAGGTGTCTCCATTGGTCTATGGCATTTTCTTTATCATACATTACACACATGCCAGTGACTGCTGCCATACTATTTTCTCCCATTGATTGGTCTCATCATAGTGTTTTAATTGTTTAAGCTTTATAACCTTTTAACATCTAACAAAGCAAAGAATCTTTTTCTTTGTTTATTCATCCAGATAAAATTCTAAATCATTTTGATATTTTCCTCTCAAAATTATGTTGTTTTTAAAATTGAGTTTGCATTAAATCTATTCATTAATTTGGAGACAGATATAAAAGATGTAAAAAGCTTTTTTTATATATAAATATACATATTTATATGTAAATTTATCCCCACATACATTTATCTACATGTATTTATCTAAATGTATGTGAAGATATTAATATACATTTATTTGAAGACATATGTAGACATATGTTTAGATATTTATATGCTCATATGACATTTGTCAAGGCTAAAATCCTCACTAAATGTCTTCATCAGGAAAAACGAATGGGGAAAAAGTCACAAAATATCCTTCATTACATTTACATTTAACTATTTGTTTAATTAGGAGTTTTTACCTTAATTCAATCAATCGGTGATCATTAGTAAGTGAAATTTGCAACTGAATTTCAAAGACGTATTTGAATTTCACTAATCTTGCAGTTTTAGTAACTTAGAAGTTTGCAAGCTTTGAATTTAAAGACATCTGAGTCTGAAGTCTTTCTTGCTCAGACATTTCAACTAGCTGCATACCTTTTAGGTTTGTTGTGAGGATTAAATGGATGATATGTATAAAATAACGATTCTAGTGCTTGGTTCATAGTAAGCTCCCCAAGAATGGCAGCTATTATTTAAACCTAGAATAAGCAACCACCAAAATTTCCACATAATTCACAGGCCTTCTCCTCAATAAACTTTTAGTAACACAAAAACAGAAGAAAACAGTTTGAATTTGTTTAACTCCTTTCCTACTTTGAATACTCACTACAAATAACTGTCCGGGTCTTTCATTCTCTTTGTGCTTCATCTATGGTTTTTGCCTAATTTTTCCTGCATCTCCTTTGCTTTTTACTTGGTCTCAGCCTCTTTTCTTCTTCTGGTCTTGCATTTTTCTTTCATCCAATTCAATTTTGCCTACCCAGGGAGCAAAAGTATAAAGTATCATGAAACTGGGTGAAGCGTGGGCAACATCAATCATAGTTTTGCTGTTGTTATTCTGACTTCACTGCCTTTACTCCATCTTTTGTTTGTATTTTATAAAACCCTTAAGTATGAATTCATAAGAAACTGTATCTTTAGTGTCTACTGAATTTTGTAAACTCTTTTTAATGCGTACACATGACGGCTATAGCCTAAATAACTAGTGACTGTAGAAAAAAAATGTATTAATTTAAAAAATTGAGAGGCTACTATGTACCAGACATGTGGTTCATGAAATAACATATTTATGAAACAAGTTTCCATTTATATATCTTTTAAGGAAACAAAGCATAAGCTTTTGTAAATCCTATGCCTTTATTACAAATACTATGAATGGTACATATTGACTGAGATTGAGTTCTTGTCCATTAAGGTAACACCTACTTAATTCATGTATAATAGGATATTAAAACACATCACTTTCTGATTGACATTAGAAAACTTTAGTTCAGATATGGTTTTAGCTTATGCTGTCAATATTAGGAGGATTCTTGTTAGTAAATGTGCAAAAATGAAACGATGCGGAGAGATTTACTCCTATCACAGTCGTCAGTGTTCCGTACCACTGTAGACAGTGCACGGCTTTTTTTTTCCTAACACATCACATGACTTCATTCAGGATGCTGGAATCAATAAAATTTTAATCTATTTCTTCAAACTAATGTTTTAAAAAATGTATTCCTGATTGAAAAGATCAACCTAAGAACTAGTTTAATTTCTTAATTTCCATTTCTAAGTTTCCAGCTCTTCAAATCAAAATCATCAAAACTGCACCATTTTCTACAAACCTGGCTGAAACATTTAAATGCCATAAAACTCAGAGTTCTTGACGACTCTTTTATTGAGCAATGGTCCTTAAGTGATGACATTGATTGTCAAAGGCATCTTCCAAAAAATACAGCAATTTTTGAAAGAGAAATGAGATTGTCTTTTGAAGTAATATAACTCCTGTGCAATTTTCTCTTCTTTTTGACCCTTTTTATTTCCGGAGGGTTTTAAGTAAAGACCTCCAATTTAAAACCGATTATTCTGTAGGAGCTACTTTCCCCCTCCCCCAGCTGTAACCTTGCTGTAATCCCTGCCCTGTTATTTTCTGACTTTGTCACTTTGCTTAGCACTGAGCTGTACTTAGGGTATAACCAGGATATGTGTGTGAATACATGATGTGCATACAATAGTTACAGCAGACAAGTAATTTTAAGTATATTAAATATCAGCCTCTTTTCCCTTTTACACTGTCACAATCCAAATGATTCTTTCTTATTCTGTTTTGTTGTTGTTGTTGTTGTTGTTGGTGGTGGTGGTGGTGGTGGTTTTTTGTTTTTTTTTACTGTATAGATTTCTATAAAGCTAAATTTTTAAGTAATAATAATATTTCAGAGATTATTATTAGTGAATCATTATTTCAAATCCACAAGGCACATGGCTTTGTATTAATACTTCGGAAGGATCATAGCAACAAAAAGAAGATATGCTTCTTGGAGAGCACGTTCAATCTAATTCAAGCAGATATAGGTAGTCAAGAAGATGAACTCTGTTCACACCACATTCTGGTCATCTTTGCCTGGCTGAAGGAGGCTTTTTGCAGGAGAAGGACTATCCGTGTTTTAAAGCAGTGGTCCAAGGTACACAAACGCTTTCCCAAAGAGTACATAAATATAAATAAAGGGAATCAAGTTTCAGTTATTAATATTCAACATGCTCTCTCTCCCCAAACCGCCTGCGCAGTTACCAATGGTCTGCTTTGCCTTTGCCCAGCTCCCTCTTTTCCTTCTCTTATTTCCCAGAAGAAAGGCTTATCACCCAGCTGGAATTTTACAACTGCGAACTGCCATAAGTACAACCCCACTGACACCAAACGAGGGGCAAACGGACAACTCCTTTAATCGAGGCATCGCAAGCAATAGTTTATGATGAGAAAGATTTACAGTAAAATTTTATTTCCTAGATTAATGTTTATTAATATTTATAATATATTTTGAGGTTTTGATCAACTGTTTACTACTAATAAAAGTAAAGACAACTAAAACCAGAAGAAATATTTTAACATGTATATTTATCATTTGCATTAAAATAACATTATTTTAACCTGAATATTACGGACATAGGACATTTTTTATAGTAAATCTATGTACATATTATTGCAGAGAATTATGATAGGATGATCAATAAGATTTTCCAGCATGAAATCATAGTACTTTAGGACAACATTCTATAGGTGAAGTGGAATGAAAATATTATTTCAAGGACAAAACATCATTATATACAATTTCTGTTAATTTTTTTAACAAATAACTATGGGTCTCAAATTCTTATAGTATTTTTACTTCATTAAAAACATTTGAAAGAGTGATGTGACATTTTATTTTTTAAATATCTATATTTATTATATGTCAAAATTGGCATCTTTTGTAATCAATTAATCATGAATATGTATGTTATAAACATTCTAGGGTGTGCATAAACAAAATTCCTTTGCTGATATTAGAGCAAAACATTGAAAACCTCTGTTCTAAAGGATAGTTTTTGCTTGATAGTTAAGTCATTTCTATTGATGTAAAAAATATCTGGCTCTAGTAATACATTGCAGTAACCTTATGATCAAACAAAAGAAAGCCCCTATCATGGAACTTGCAAGGGGGTCCAGGCTGATCTAAATTAATATTAATATAGACATCATCAATGGGTTTGGGTTTGGAGGATATGTATTTGTTTTCTACTTTTAGTCATTTCAACAGGATGTAATAAACTGCTTTCTCTAAATGCAGGTTTGTCTCACTGTTTTTTGCTAGTTATGGGTTGCTAGTTGCTAGTTTCCTATTGCCACTTTTGGTTTTAGAATGACAACCTAGCTCAATTTATTGATCACTACAATGCCCCCTTTTGGGTCAAATGGCCACACTGTGGACAAGTGTGAGTGCGGGGTGTTATTGGAGTCAGGTTTTAAATTAGGAAATGTAACCTTCAAAATCTTTCTGTTGGAAAAAAAAACCATTATCAACCTGCTGCTCAACATCTAATTTGTAGAAATAAATGAAATCCTGTGGATACTGGAGAAGCAAAATCAACAATAATTGACATGTGCAAACATTAATTGGCGTATGTATATGTTTGTACATATACATATATTTCCCTCTCAGCCATCCTGGACAACGGGTGTAATTATAATACATAAGGAAAAGAATTAAAATTCATACTGTTAGGCAAAATGTTATAAGATAAATAGATATTCCTTGAGGATTAACAATATTCTTTAAAGTTCAAGGGGAAAAAATCTTTTTTTTTTTTTTTTTTTTTTTTTTTTTTTAGTCAGAGACAGAGTCTCGGCTGCCGGGGCTAGAGTGAGTGCCGTGGCGTCAGCCTAGCTCACAGCAACCTCAAACTCCTGGGCTCAAGCGATCCTTCTGCCTTAGCCTCCCAAGTAGCTGGGACTACAGGCATGTGCCACCATGCCCGGCTAATTTTTTCTGTGTATTTTTAGTTGGCCAATTAATTTCTTTCTATTTATAGTAGAGACGAGGTCTCGCTCTTGCTCAGGCTGGTTT
>CAUYRT010034933.1:0-14592 GCA_963574885.1 Lepilemur ruficaudatus
ATGATGATGATGATGATGATACTGATAACAGCTAATGTTATTTCTACCAATAGGTAAATCCTGCCTCACTTCCAAAGAACTATGGGCCATCCTTTAGGCCATTAGACAAAGTTTGATTTTAGAAGTAGCCTAAAGTTGAGAGATAAAATTGAAAAAAAAAAGTATATATTTGTTAAGGCATTCTTATCTATGTCGTGCTTATCATTATGAAAAATGCTCTCATCATTCAAAAATATTTTCAAAGAAAAGCCATTCTGGTTTTCCTCACTAAACACAACGCTCATGTTTTCTGTTTCTCATATCTTCCTTTTATTTTATTTTTTCTACTGTGCCTGTAGGTGTCTCCCTAAGTTCAGGATTATTCTAGTTCCCTGGCATTATATTTGAAATGATGCCCATCCTAGAAACCCAGAGGTGCTATAAACACTCTCAGAAAAAGCACATCTGGTTAATAGTTTACTTAGATGTTGCTAATGTCATCCTTTATGATTATGATCTGTGGTCAATAAAACTAAATGTTGATAATTGTTTATGAACTGTGTTGCATGTTGTGCTAAATTAATTAGCTCATTAGCAGTGAAACTAGAATAATATGAGATTAATATTAAATTATATTCTGTAAATCTATCTCTAACTCACACTTACTCATTTTACATTACTAATTCCTCATGGCCTCTTTCCTTCCTTTGCATTCCAACCTCTTACTGTTATACTGACCTATTGTTACTACTTACCATGAGATCAGGACATGATATTTAGGGTATTTACACATAGAAAACACAATACACATTCCCCTGAAGTTCTTAAAAAATGGGAAATGCAGAATTTAATAACTTATTTAAGGATTATTTCAGTACCATTTTGGTTCTGAGATCATGGGCAAAATATTAACTCAGATAAATGCTATGAAGTCACAATGATGTATACTTCTATTGGTTGACTATCATTTGTTAAATTTTAATATGCTATTACTTTTGGAAAGTAAACACAAAGTTTTTTTTGTGATTTTGCAGAGCTACACATACCCAATACGTATTACATATCTCCACAGTGAAGAGACATTTCTGCTGTTGAATTCTTTCTGTGAATGGAAAACTCGGCCTAGGGCTTGCTTAAGGAGTAGAAAAGTAAAACAACGGTGATGATAGTCTCAGGTTTTCTGAACCATCTTTACTCGACATCCAACATTCTGTCCTATCATCTTCTTTAGTTTTGTCATTCTCATCAGACCATATGGTCATCAGAGCGATATTCGTGACAATTTTCTGTCAGACAGAATAAATGATGATCTAGACACTGAGAGTTGAAGGACACTAGGCAGATGGCCCTCTTTGCCTCTAACATGTTCTCTCTGGTTTAGGACATCAATGCCTCTAAAAATATTCTTTAAAATTTCAAATACGCCTGAGAAAGTCCAAATATTAGAGTTGAACATTTTAATTTCAAACAAATTGACTGAGAGGGCCATTACTAATTGTGCGTGGGTTGTGTACTCACTCCAGAGAGAGCCATTAACTTTGTCATCATGTACTGTCACAGCCCTGCATACATTTTGCTGCAGGTTTCCATGTTAAAAGAGGGATAAAAAATAGGGCCCAACTCAAATGTTTGTTGTAAGGATTAAATGAGAACATGCATATAACTTCTTTGAACTGTACATCATATAATAAAAGCACAATAAATATTTTCTATAGAAATGATTCTTTTTTTTTTTTTTGAGACAGAGTTGCCCGGGCTAGAGTGCCGTGGCGTCAGTCTAGCTCACAGCAACCTCAAACTCCTGGGCTCAAGTGATCCTCGTGCCTCAGCCTCCCAAGTAGCTGGGACTACAGGCATGTGCCACCATGCCCGGCTAATTTTTTCTATATATTTTTAGTTGGCCAATTAATTTCTTTCTATTTTTAGTAGAGTCGGGGTCTCGCTCTTTCTCAGGCTGGTCTCGAACTCCTGACCTTGAGCAATCCGCCCGCCTTGGCCTCCCAGAGTGCTAGGATTGCACGCATGAGCCACCACGCCCGGCCTTATACAAATGATTCTTATACTTTACAACAGCTTCGCTTCCAGATCTTGGAAATAAAAGAAAAACGCATACCGCATCGTTCTTTTCCTTGAGGAGCTGGTAGCCAGTTTGCAGAAGATGAACTTATAAAAAGACTGTGAGAATATGTCATAAAGGATGTCTCCAGGTAGTGCTGTCAGAACACAAAAGAAGTTGCTAATTTTCTCCTGTGGGAGAAAGGAAATCTTCAAAGAAGAGACGACCTTTGAAGCCTAAACGATGACAGGGACAGAATGTGAAATTCATGAAAAGAGATAAGGTTGAAAATATAGAATATGGATTTTATCATTTATTAACATCTTACTTTTAAATCTTTTTTGAAATTAATTTCCAACTTCGTAGCTTGATGATTTCAAGTTGCATTTTCCTTTTGCCTAGGATTGGCCAAGTAAGTCCTCTGTGATCAGAGAGATACTTCCCAAGTTATGGCGTATGGTCGACCTGCTTTGGAATCCTTTATGACTGCTTACTAAAAATGTAGACTATCTCAGAATAGACTTCTTAGTTTCAATCCATTTTATAAACTCCACACTCAAACCCAGGGTCATTGTACTAAATACGTATTATTGGTCACAAAGGACTCTGATAACCAGATCACTGGCAAATCATTTCTTTGTGTAGGGGAGAAAAACTTTTCAGATATACACTGATATAGTTTGGCTATTTGGCCCTTCCAAATCTCATGTTGAAATTGGATCCCCAGTGTTGGAGATGGGGCCTAGTAGAAGGTGTTTGGGTCGTGGGGGCAGATCCTTCATAATGGCTTGGTGCCCTCCCCATGATGACAAGTGGATTCTTGCTTTATTAGTTCATGCTAGAGCTGGTTGTTTAAAAAAGCCTGTCATCTCCTCCTCCTTCTCTTGCTCCTTCTCTTGCCATGTGACACGCCTGCTCCCCCTTCACCTCCTTCCTGATTGGAAACTCCCTGAAGCCTTCACCAGAAGCAGGTGCTGGTACCACGCTTCTTGTACAGTCTGCAGAACTATGAGCCAAATAAACATCTTTATTTTAAAACCTCTTTTCTTTATACATTACCCAGCCTCAGGTATTTCCTTTATAGCAATGCAAAATGGACTAACACATGTGCCTTATAAATATTTGGACAGGCAGCATCGTCCACATAAAATGGTTCAGAGAGATCTTGTCTGCAACAGGCCAAATAATTAAGATAACCTGTGCTTACTGCCTTTTTTGATAAGAAAATTTAATACTTCCTCTTTGACTTACCCAAACAGAAAGCCATTTTCCCCCAAAAAACTAGCTTCCTTGACTCCAAGATTTATTTTGCTCATTAAGTGAAGAATACAGAAACAGAAATGGATTTTCTTTTCTCCCAAGATTCAGAGTGTCTTTTCTGTCCTCTAAAATGTCAAGCATTTCTATAGAAGACACTTAAGGTACTTCTAGACTTTCATCTGCTAAGAACTTAGCTAAGAGTTCTTTAAATATCCAATTATTAGCCAGTCTGTGGGTATGAACCGCTCTTGAGTGGAGTGAAAATAGTTCTATGAAATACCTTTACTCCATTGTTTTTCTGAGGATGTAGCTAATTGGAATTGCCATGCTTTACCCAATAGAAAATAGCAGCTTTACTCTTTCAAAATTTCTGACCCTCATCAAAGTTGCTCTTCAGGGGGACAATAAATTTGTAGACCAAGAGAAAAAAAATTACCTAGCATGATTTCAGAGATGCTGCCCCAAAATATAGTTTCCTACATGCTAAGCTGTGCTGAAAATTCCTTTAACAGTAGGCCACATCTCTAATTCTAGTTAGAACTGAGAGTAAACTAAGTAACTCTGAGAGAAGTGTTACCAGGCAATCCATATTAGATCATTTTACACCCATACACTTTGATCTAGGAAAGATTACAAAGGAGGTAAGGATGTGAAAAGGGGATTTGTATAAGTAATAGAATGGGGAAAGGAGCAGGGAAGAAGAGACAACCGAGGCACTTTCTTGCAATGAGTTTTCTTGAACAGTAAATTGGCAGTAAAGATAGTTTTTACTCACTGGTGTACAGCTTACTATAACATCACTACCCTACTATTTACCCTCCATAAAAATAAAGCTTTAATGAGGCCAGATTTGCTTCAACAACCAGGGAATCCTGGCTAAGGATTTGTCATCTTAGTGGTAGCTTCTTTATGCCAGAAGCGAAGAAGCCTGGAGAGCTAGTAGTGATGAAATCGCAAAAGATATTTTCCACAGCTTGTTGAGAATTGAATATTTTTCCTTGTAAGAAGTGGTCCAAAGCCTGGAAGAAGTGGCAGTCAGTTGGTGCAAGGTCTGGTGAATATAGTGGATGACTGAGAGTTTCTAAGTCCAGCCTTTGTAGTTTGAGCAGCGTTGTTTGTGTGATATGTGGTCGAAAGGTGTCTTGAAAGAGGATTGGCCTGTCTCTATAGACCAATCTCGGCTGCTTAATCACAAGCATCTTCATCATTTCATCCAACTGGTTGCAATAGACATCTGCTGTCATCAACTGACCAGGTTTCATGAAGCTGTAGTGGATAATACCAGCGCTGGACCACCCAACAAACACATTAGCTTTTTTTGATGAATATTCGGTTTTGGACTGTGTTTTTGCACTTCATCTTTATCCAATCATTGTGTAAAAGCTTGCAATTGTCAAAAAGAATCCATTTTTCATCATGTGTAACAATACAGTATAGGAATGGTTCCCCTTTATGTCGTGACAGCAAAGAAAGGCAAGCTTCGAGATAACTTCTCTGCTGACGCTTGTTTAATTCCTGCAGAACCCATCTGTCAGGTTCTTTACCTTGTTCATGTGTTTCAAATGGTCCAATATTGTTGGAACCAAGATTTGTAATGTCAAATCTTGCTGCTAATTCATGCATAGGTTGGGATGGATTTGCTTCCACTACAGCTTTCAGCTCATCATTATACACCTTGGTCTCAGGTTGCACACATGGCTCATTTTCAAGATTAAAATCACTGAAACAGAACTTCTCAAACCATCAACGTAATGTGCGTTCATTAGCCAAACCCTTCCTAAACACTTTGTTGATATTTCAAACTGCTTGTGCTGCATTGGTTCCATTGGATGGAACTCATATTCAAAAATAACATGAATTCTTGACTTATCCATGGTTTCACAAAAATTGCTCTAAAAAAAAAATTGGTAGATAATCACAAGCCAAGACGTGCGTTTGAAAGACTGAGGATGCACCTTCACGATAAAAATAAAACAAGAAGTCTCAAAGTGAAATGTCAGAAATATCAACTGTCAAATTTAGTACTTAAGGAAATTGGATATTTCATACTTAATAGCCTAAATACATATGATAGGACACTTTCTGACGGTACCATCAATAGGAACCCTGCACTCTAAGAGAACCAAGAGTGGAAAGAAAACAGTGTGCTAAGAAATGCTGCACACACACCTCCTCCGTAAAGACACACTCGGTCAAGTTTTTTACTCCTATTAAATAATTTGAGTTTTTAAAAACAGGTAGGCATGTGTATATTTGTGTGTATCTGTATGTGTGTGTGTGTGTGTATGCAGGTGATGTGGAAATAAACTAATCCTGGGTACTGTTAGGTATAATGCCTTCCAAGATTCTGATTTCAATTTGAAAATAAATTTCCCCTTCCTGTTTTCTGTACCATTGATCAAGCTTCCCCTTTAGGCTTTCGTAATTTTACACCCAGGACTTAACATCTCAGCTCAGTCTTAGTGAATCATGTTGTGTAATAGAAAGAACATGGACTCGGGCATTGGGATGACTTGGGTTCTAGTCTGGTTCAGCATGTTAGCAGCAAGTTATCTACTTGTCCTGCTGAGCCACAGTTTTCTTAATACTTTAATATACTCCTTAATTGTTTTTTATATGAATGTCTGTTTCAGACAGAGTAAACTGAAAAAATGTTGGTTTTGTAAACATGAGAGAGAGAGAAACAAATGTGTAAGTCATCCAATAACACGATGGACTAAGTTTTTCACTCAGTTAAGACTGGAAGGAAAACAAAATCAGATTTTGTATTTTACATTGCCTGCTAAAGGTATCATAGGACACTAGTACATAAGGTATGATATTTATTTAGTCAGTTCCCAGGGTGAGTATCTGTGATACATAGAAATCCACAGCAGCACATTCAAAGTAAGTCCTGAAAATGGATTTGATTTGAGTCACCTTGTCAGTTTAGAAACAATGTCATAAATATAAATGACAAAGTCCCAAGGAAAGGCAACAGGCATGCCACTTTGCTACCTTTCACTAAACTTAATTTTCCATGCAGTCTCTGGTGCATTAAAAAAATAAAATGTAACATTAGTGCTGAAGGGTGTTTCCAGATGGCCTTTTATTAGCTACTGAGAAGGAGGCTGTGTCTATTTTCCATCAACTGTGCACATCACAGCAATAATTTTCACTTTTCTATACAGTAAGCTATTATTGTTGCAGGAGATGCTAAATGACTCTCGGAGGACTGGCCCCAAAATCCTTTAGAAAATACCATGTGCATAGCGTAGTTCACATCACTACAAATCTGGATTTGCTCTATTTACTTGAAGGTTAGACAATGTCAGTGAATACCGTCCCCCCTTTCTTTATTATTTCTGGGTTTGACCTCACTTATGAAAGTTCCATTGAATGTGATGTATTTCAGAAGAATTTTAAGTGGGAATAAAGAAGTTATTGTTTGAGAGTTTATTCAGCTGGGCATATCCCAGTTCTTCAAGACTAGAAGCTCCTTTGTAAAAGCAGATCAAGCTAATTTTATTTAAAAAAATACTGAGGCTGGGGGTAACTCCCAGCCTCACTTTACATTAGTGTAAAGAAAAACCTGTGTTTACTTTCCAAGGAATTTCTAGTCATTTTTCAGTGTCTCTCTACTCTTCCAGTTGCAGTACTTTCAAAAGGATCTCCCTAGAGCAAATTCAGAGTTCCCTAGAGGTACTCATTAAAAAAAAAAAAAAAAGAAGAAGAAGAAAAAAAAACCCAGAAGGATAAAGAAGAGTTAGGATTTTGTACATACATTTTAGGCTAAATTCAGGATAGACCCTAGATCTTGATGTATGTCGATTTACGTGGTTATTAAGAATGTGAGAGCCAGGTCATGATAAGCCACTGATTTGAACAGGAGGAATTAAGAAATGCCAAGAGCAAAATATCAAACAAAACGGAAGCCAAGGACTCTCCTGATCCACTCATTATTGTCCTCCAAGATGCCTACATGAAACCATGGAATGTGGCTCTCCGAGCACATGCTCTGACCAAAAGAACTCGGAGCGTTAAGAACATGGTGCACTGGCCAAAAGCCATCATGATTAATTGGTGTTCATGTCAAATGATCTGGGCACCAAAATAGTTCTGTAATAAGAGAATAAATTTCTATTAACAATGAATGTCTCATCTGCAAGAAGAAGAATGCTGAATAAAAGACCATGGTATCCTGTAAAAACGAAGTCCTCAGTCAAAAAGAAAAGGTGTGAAGGAGAAAGAGGAAGAATTGAAGCAGAGGGAAGACACGTGGCATCTGCCAAGACTGTGCTGGCCACTTTACATTTAACTGTCACGATGACCCTAAGAAAAATGTGTCACGATTCCTTATCACAGATGAGAAATGAGGCCCAGAGTGCTTAAATGGCTCTTCAGTCAAGTGGTGGAATCAAGAGTTGACACCAGGGACATCACCAACGTCCACTTCATTTCTGCAGATGACTGCTTCATTCTCCATGTTCCCCCTACTCTCTCCCTGCAGAAGCATCCACGGCCCCAGACAGGCTACTTCAGCAGCAGCCAGAGACACTTGCCTCTTGGTCATTTTTGCTGTTTCTGCTCCATTGATATTTGCCTCCCACTGGCCTCCAGTGTATAAGGACTGTTCTCACCTGCTGCCCTCTCTGTTACCTGCTCCAGATGGCCCTTGGACCAAAAGCCTCTTATGCTAAACTAAAAATTATTTTCTATTTAGAGGCAAAAAATAACCAAGCATTTCTTCACTGCTTCAATTGTAGAAATGCAATTGGGAGCAGTCCATCAGGAGACAGGGGAACGGGGGATAGTTCAGAAGACACAGGAACCAATTGAAGCACAGTGAAGAAGGGCCAGATTACTTGAAAGATTATATACTTGGAAGATAGGTAGTGCCAGTGGTTTATTCATGGGAGTGCGGGTTGGGTACTACTAAGTCAGATGGAGCCAAGGAGCTTAAATGGGACCAGCTCAGTCCCCATGAATTCAACTTTACTACAGCATGTGACCTTCTCTCCTCTCCCCCTCTAATGGGTGGGAAAACTGACAACTGAGAAGGTGAAGTAACTTCCTGAATGTAAGCCTGCAGTGTAAACCAGGACCAAGAGTCAGCAGTTTCTGCACACACTGGGGCTAGAACTCACCTCGGTATCTTCTGTACAGCCTAGGAAGGTCTGACTTGCTTCCCTTCCATCCTCTCCCCTCCTCGAGTTCAGGCTTCTCTGAGTTCTCACAAGCCAGACTCCTGGACACGTCTCTTCTGGGCTAGCCCTGCCATGCCACCACTTATATACAGGCACAGAACCTTTCTTTCAAGTTCTACAGGAGACAGATGATTACACACTTTGTAGGATATAAAACACATGGAAGTGTATAGAGCAAATGTGAAAATCCTTTTTCATCCCAGTCCCCATGTGTATTCACTATAAAATGTTATATGTGTATCATTGATATATATTTTAAATGTTTTGACATTGTTTTTATATAAATGGGATAATTCTATATGTATGGTTCTATGAATTGCCTTCTACAAAGTATTTATATGTCTTACATCAGTGTATGTGGATCTACCCCAATCTTCTTAATTCTCCACCACATTTCAGAACTACAGTTATGTAACAATTCTTCTATCAATGAACATTCAGGTTATTTCAATGTTTGCACCTAAGTGAATGTTTATTTCAAATTATTCCCAGCATTGGAATCAATTTCATCATTAATATTCATTCTTCTATTAACAAACAGAAGAATCCTCCTCTAGGTGTCCTAAATTTGAAAGGAAAAGTTCTAATAATGTCAGCATAGTCAGTGATCTTTTATAAAACAAGGAGCGAGGTGACCTCACCCCAAGCGAGCAATGACCAGGTCATATTCTCGAGCTTTCCTTCAAATGGCTTTATCTGTGTTCACTTCTCCTAAAACAGGTACTACCCAGACCTTGGACGTACAAGAAAAACCTCATCTGTGGAGGCCTTGAAAACCAGTGAAAGTAAAAGATAATTATTCCTTAATATTACCTTCAGTTGAAAATGAAAGGATTGTTTTGGAAACACCCTTTCTTTGGTCTCATATTTGTCTTTGGGAGTTCTGCAACTTTTACTCCCTGCTTTGTGGAAAGAATCATTAAAAAGACGGAACTGACAAAAAGAAGGGAGTCTAGTGTTCCTGCTATTTGGTCAAGAATTTCGCGAAGCACCAAGATGATTTACTTGTGACATTTTGGGCTTGTGCTGGAGTTTATATTTTATAAGAGAGACCAAAGCTTTAAAGTCAGAGGGCTTCCTTCGGAGGCTAAATGCAAGGGGAGAGGCTCACTTTCTAAGCGAGGTGACAGAATTGACCGCAGCCCAGCCGAGTCCAGGTCCTCAGCATCGGCTGTCAGGGGCCTCTAAGTCAGGTGCAGTATATTTAAAAGCCTTACTCCTGTTCGTCTGCCTCTTTTGTGTGTTCTGTTCCACCGCATTCCTTCCCCCCTTTAGCCAGAGGGCTTGGCTGGGTGTCTAGGTCACTTAATTTCAAAAATATTATTAATTTATGATGACACACTCAAGAGGATAAAAAGAACAGTGACATTTGGGAAAATATTCCCTTTTCAAAATCGCTGGAAACTTCACAATGGTCCGAAGATCAAACGGAGGACACGTAGCACTGTAACTTTTCTTGCTGAGGAGAACAGAGGTATTGTGACAACGATTATGAGAGAAGGGAAAAATGAAAGTTTTTATTCATTTATATTTTTATTGCAACCTCAAAAAATGTTGCTATTACTTGACGTGTTGTCTTCTGAATTGACTGAAATGTTACCATGTACCCATTTTTAAAATTTTACCCTTCATTTCTTTATTAAATTACTTATCAAATATTTATTTAGCATATGTTATGTGTTAATGTGTTAATACATAACACGTGTGTAACCGATTGCATATAACATATATGCAAGAATTCTAAGTAATCTTCCTTACAACCATCCTACCTTCCTTCCTTCCTCTCTCCCTCCCACCCTCTGCTTTATCTTTCCTTCTCCCATCCAAGTACTAACCTGCTTAACTTCTGAGATCAGATGAGAGAGCGTTCAGGGTGGTGTGGCCACAGACTTTCTTTCTGTACATGTTTAATAAGCATCTGTTATGTGCCAGACAATGTTAAAAGCACTGAAAAATAATGTTGAGTAAGGCAATCTTACAGTCCAACGTAGCAGACAGCGGACATATATCCATTAATTAAACAACATAGTTTTAGATGGTGATGGCTACTATCAAGAAAATGAAACAGTGATGTAATAAAAGTCCACACTGCAATAGGGGTGTGGAGACAAACATTAGATATGCCTGGGAAGGCATTTAGAGGAAGTGGCTGGGGAAAAGGAACGCAGGAAGGAGGACAGGAAGAAGAATGACAAGCGGGGTGTTCATTCTTGCAAACTCAGACTCATTTTTGCTTTTAGTTAACTGCACGTTTGGAATTCATACTGATAATCTTATTCTTATATCCGTGAGTGGATCTCAGTCTAAAGCATCTACGTGCAACCCACACTGGCGTTCCTAATCTACTGTCCTGCTGGGTCAGTGTCATGCTTGCTATTTTTCAACTGAAGGCATTCCAGCTCTGATTTCTTTGTGGCTGACACCCCAGAAGTGTAGTTCTAGTCTTACGCCTGACTGTTAATCTGACGCCCTTTCTTCTTGGAATTCTACCAGTTCCACAAATTCAGTATATCTCAAACCAGACATTATTTTACTGTGTAGACAAATTATTTATCTCGACACTCATTTCTCTTAGTGACAACATTGTTCTAGTATTTCAGACTAGAATATTTGGAATTTTTTTTCACTTTTCTTTAATTCCCTGTATCTATTCTGTCGTCGGATTCTGCCCTTGTTTCCTTCTGAAATATTTATGACGGGCTCACGTCCTTCCAATGTCAAGTCCTTCTATGGTCTTTGCTCTCAGGCATTGTGTCATGTTGGCCACTGCCGCAGCTTCCCACCTGGTCTCGCCCTCTCCAGCACTAGCTGTGTCTTTCAGCCAAGCTAATCTTCCTTGGATACCACTTCCATCACGGCATGCCTCTCCCTGGAACTACTGTGTCATGTGAAGGCTCATCTACCTGGATCTCCCCCGCCCCCATTGCCTGGCCCCTGCTACCCACCCGGCCTTGTTCCCACAGCTCCTCCACGTGCCCTTGGTTCTAATTGGTGGGTATTCCCGGTGCCATTCAAGTTCCTTGCCACATTCCTGCCTCCTCCCTGCCTCCTCGCTTTTGCTCATGCTTTCCCTTTAGATGCCATTCTTTTATTTTTTTAATTTCACAATATTAGGTGGCGGGATACAAATGTTTTCATTACACAGATATCTTGTGTAATGCTGAAGTCGGGGCTTTTAGTGTGTCCGTTAATTCGTGAGTAGATGGCATTCTCCCTGCTTTCTCACCCAGCAGTTCCTACCTATTCCAACATTCCACCTGCATGGTTGGGCTCCCCTTTCTACTCTTCCGTACACACAGTTCGGGTACTCGCTCTCTGTTAATAGGTGTTGACTCCGTGTGTAGTGTACTTTCTCCTGATCTCAGTGCTTTCTTCAATGCTAAGCAACAATGCTGCCTCCTCCCTAAAACCCACCTGTATCTCCCCATCTTTCCCCATGTGCTCATGGAATATTGGGATTTGTATTCCTACAGAGCATTCACTAATTGGCGTTGTATTAGACCCTGCTCTCTGAAGGTAGAGATTAAGCCTAATTCACATTGATATTTGAAATTTTGCACATAGTAGGTGCCCAATAAATATTATGGAATTAAACTTCTCAGTTGATATTGCATTCATGGGTCCTGTCTTAGAATTTAGCCACTCATTCTGTGCTGTTTCTTGTTTGCTAATTTCCTCTTTTTCTGGATCATTAGCAAATTTTTGGTAGCCATCCTGCTATGTAGCCCCTGGTTTCTCTGACTCAGTCTCTGGTCTTGACTGTCTCCATTCCAGTTTTAACTGATGTCTGTGATTTCTAAATTTGCATATCACTAGACTTACCAAGCTGAAGAAGGCCTAATTTGTGCTATATTGCTAGTCTTTTTCATTACTAAGATTAACATTTCTTGTTAAGAAATATAGAAAAAGTAATTTAATCTACTTTTCAAGGTAATGTGATGCTTGTGAAGTAATTGCTTTATGAACGGTCAATCACCATGCAGCATATTATTAGTAATAGTAAATCTTAAGCCCCTGAGAATAAAATATACCTTCTACTATGTTGCAGATTGTGTTGATTGCTGGTCTACCACCTGTCTGCGCATGCTTCTTTGTTCTTCCTTTAATCCTGGTCCTGCTGTGGAGGCTAAATGTGCTTAATATTCTTTTTCTCACATCTCTGGCAGTTAGGACCTGGGCAGTGGATGCAATTCTGGCCAATGAATGCTGAATGGAAACCAGCTCTGTCATTTCTAGGAAGTATTATTTTGCTCCTTGATTTTTTAAAAAAGGCATGCAAATAAAATCCCCCATTTTCTGCCTTCCTGTTGTTGTGTGGGGCCAATTATGGCTGTCTTGTCAACTCAAGGAGAAAAACCGAAATTGAGAGCCAGTAATAGTGCGGCAGAGTAAAAAGCTACAGGGGACATTAGTCTCTGGTTCTATTGTTGAGAAACTACCCAGAACCTGGAGCTGCCTTGCCTCCAGAACTTTTGTTATGGGAGAAAAAAACAACTGTTCTTACCAATTAAACCACCTTTAGCTGCATATTCTGTTCCTTGTACCCCAACGTATTCTAATTAATATATACTTCCATTGCATCCCTCACAGTGTCAAGACCAAGTTTAGGTTCTTAAGTATTCCCTGTTCGATTAGAATTGTATTCATTTTCATTGCATGTTTTTGGGAAATGGGCACTGATGTTCATAGACTCCTTGCAAAGATAAAGAAATTGCACCCCAGGAAAACAAAGATTGCTTTTTCAGATGATATGACCATGTTATCAGCAGGATGCTACAGGCCTAAGGCCTGAAATAAACAAGATATAAATCGAAAGCAGACATGCTACTGGCAAGATAAAAAGATTTAATGAAAATGAAAACTACGATAGAGTATACTGCTTCCAACAGTGGCCCTGCAAACTGACAATGCAAGGATCACAGCTTCCTGTGCAAACGGCTCCCACGCTCCCTTCATGGTGGTAACGGCTTGGCTCCTCTCGACGCCTGCCTTCTCGCTCTCATTCCTGAGGTTGGTATATCAAGTTTATAGAATTCAATGGCCTATTATAATTTAAATTCAGAAAGATTGACCACAGTTTTCTCAGAAATGCTCAAATTCATGTGTATGCTTTTTAAGGAAATTGCTGTTAGAGAATTCCAAGCCTATTATTAAAAACTTGTGTCACCCAAATAAGCCATCTAAAATTGTTTATCAGGCTGTGTGTGACCATAATATAGATGGCATCGAATACATATTACCAGTTGGGTAATCTTCATTGTTAAAAGTTTGCTTTCTAATTCTATCCTAACCAGCAATTAACTCTTAGCATGAGGAAAAAAAAATCCTGTTTGAATGACTGACAATGTTCTGGACTGTTTCACAAATTTTAGGACCCATGAAATTATTTAGTAGTGTAGTGATTGTCCATAGAAACTGACCAAAATGACGGCTCCATTTTTAACCACAGCTGGAGGCCTCTGGACTCTCCTTTCCATTATTAGGACAGAGCTCCTACCTTGAAAGTTTCCCAGAGTGACAGAGGGAATTTCAGATGTTAAAGGGCCCAGCCTTTCTTCTCTCTTAATTGATATTGCCACCAAATTTAGTGGTTTTATTATCTAGTGTGGAGACTCATAATTATCAAAGCAAGGCTCGCTGTTGAATTAGGCAGAGAGAGGACACAGGTGAGAAAAGGGTGTGAAACCAGGCAACACAGATGAAAATGAGAAAATTCAAATCAATGATAGAAACCTAGTTTGGGAAAACACCCTGTATCTAAAGCTGTCCACAACAGAGAAATCTCTGTTGCTTTGGGCTGGGGGGTGAGGGAGCTCTCAGAAGTGCCCACCTATTACAAACTTGGATTTGGATAATGGCAAGAGCGATGTAAAGAGGATTTAGTGTTACTGGCAGTGGGTCCCAGCAGTGTTATCCTTTCAGGCACCTCTGGTCATATTGGCTCATCCGTAACAATGAAGAGAACAGGCTGACTGCTGCCTAATACTGTGAGCTGCAATACCATAAACGGCCAGGAGAGGTCAGCATCAGAAAGATATGGCAGGATTCTTTGTTATTTGGGAAAACTGCGATAGCCAGGAGCAATTCAAAAGAAAAATAATTGCAGGCCGG
>CAUYRT010034937.1:0-19093 GCA_963574885.1 Lepilemur ruficaudatus
ACACAAATAGACCCAGTCAGTGATCTCATGAAGCTCAGGTGCACTGCAGCAGAAATGTGAGAAATAATGAAACTGTAAGTATTTAATTTTTTTTTTTCATTTTTAGAGACAGGGTCTCACTCTGTTGCCCAGGCCAGAGTATAGTGACTGCTCATAGCTGACTGCAGCCTTGAACTCTTGAGCTAAAATGATCCTCCTGCCCTCAGCCTCCCATGTAGCTAGGACTAGAGACGTGCACCACCATCACTGGCTAATTTTTAAAATTTTTTTTATAGAGACAGGGTCTCTCTCTGTTACCCAAGCTAGTCTTGAACTCCTGGCCTCAAGCAATCCTCCTGTCTTGGCCTCCCAGAGTGCTGGGATTACAGGTGTCAGCCACCGCACTCAGCCTGTTTCATGTTAAAGTTTGACAAAAGACATAACCAGAAAGTAAAAGATGAGACCTGAGATTATACGAGATGGTGTAAAATAACTTCCAACAAGCTTTCCAGTTCTGATTGTAATGACTGCGATCACCGATTTCCTCATAGGTAAATTATTTTAATAATTAAAAATTGGTTCTTACATACTCGATGGCAACAATCAAGAGGAAATTAAATATTTTTTAAAAGCCCAAAATAAACAATATTGCCGTAGTGAATTTAGGGACAAACTGTAAGGCTCATTGCCATTCCTGAGATAACATCTAGCTAGTTATTAAATGCTTTCTATCCCTATAGAGCGAAGGCTCCATAAATGATACCTATTATTACGGTGTTCTATTTGTTAGGCTCATTTTTCCTTTTTCACTTAGAAATATTGAATGATCTGGCACAGAAATGACCTCTTCAATACAAGTCCAAGACTGAGTTGGTTTGTATAGAAATAACCGTAAAGTTCTTATAACCGAAGTCTTTTAAGTGTGGCCGTTTGTCACATAATGATGGGGATACATTCTGAGAAATGTGTTGGGTACCTACACAAACCGAGACCTTGTAGCCCTACTATGCACCTGTAAGGTTTATAGATATTGCTCCCACGCTACAGATACGTACAGCGTGTTACTGGCCTGAATCCTGTAGGCAACGGTAATACAACGGTAAGTATTTGTGTATCTAAACATATCTAATCATAGAAAAGATACGGTAAAAATACAGTTTTGTAATCTCACGGGACCACAGTCGTACAGGTGGTTCGTGGCTGACGTCGTTAGGTGGCACGTGACTTTACTAATGTGTCTAAAACCAGTGGTCCCCAACCTTCATGGCACCGGTTTCATGGAAGACAATTTTTCCACCACAGGGCAGGGTGGGGCAGGGATGATTTCAAGATGATTGGGGCGTATTACATGTATTGTGCGTAAAAATACATCTATTATTAGATGTAAATCTATTATCATTACATTGTAACATACAATGAAATAGTTATACAACTCACCGTAATGCAGAATCGGTGGGAGCCCTGAGCTTGTTTCTCTGCACCTGATGCAGCCACTGATCTGACAGGAGGCGGGGCTCAGGCGGTGATCCAGGCACGGGGAGCGGCTGTAAATACAGACGAAGTTTCCCTCATTTGCCAGCTGCTCACATCTTGCTGTTTGTCGGGGTTCCTAACAGGCTACAGACCAGTACTGGTCCTCGGCCCCGGGGACTGGGGACCAGGACCGAGGGTCTAAATAACCACAGACAACTGGACAGTGATTGTACCTATCACCTGCTTCTCAAATGAGCATGGAATGTTAGGCCCCGGAGGGAAGGGTCAGCACCCAAAATATTCCCTGGCACCTACTGAGTGCCCCCAAATATTTTCTGAATGAAAGAATGGATGGATCAAAGAGTGAGAAAAAGGTTTCTATCTATTTGTAGGAGAAAAGAGGGTTACATGCCAAAAACAAGCCAGCAGAAACCAATTTTTGAATTCTTCTGCTCAACCTCTCAAATTCAAAACTTCGGGTTCAACAGCCTATGGTCACCTCGGCTGTTGTTCAGAACACGTCACGCAGCTTCCAAGCAGATCGGCAGGCACATCTGTCGCAGCTCTGTGTAAGGCAGCTAAAGGTTGCAGCCGAAACGACTTTCTGCAGGAGCTTGGTTAAATAAATCACAGAACCAAAAAAAAAAAATGACATAGTTTGCGGCTGTTTAACAATTTTAAACGAATTTCAGACACCCGGGGAAGTGTTTGCTGCTGTTGCTTCATTTCACTGATTAAATAAACTAATTCACCCACCCCATTTGCAGGTAGAGTTAACAGCGATAAAATGAAGAATGGAAAATCTCTAGCCCTGTTGCCATATTTAAGAAACAGCTGAAATATTTACTGAGATGGAACAACCTCTGAGATGTATTTCTAAGGAAAGAAGACAAGGGGCTGACAGGGTATAGTACCATTGGTATAAATTAAAAGCAAGACCTATGCGCAAAATATCTTAGAAAGTATATGCGAGCAACTGTTCAACAGTAGGTTAAAAATGTTGCCTTTGGGGAAAGGAATTGAAAAGAGTGGTATGGACACCTCCTCCTCACTCCACACCTGTAGCAGGGGATTTAAAAGAAAATACATTTTTACTTATTCCAAATACCCTTTATATATTTAAGGCATTAGCTCTTGGAAGATTTCACTTTTAAAAAAAACAAGTTAGGCCAGACGCGGTGGCTCACGCCTGTCATCCTAGCACTCTGGGAGGCCGAGGCAGGCGGATCGCTCAAGGTCAGGAGTTCGAAACCAGCCTGAGCAAGAGTGAGACCCCATCTCTACTAAAAATAGACAGAAATTAGCCAGATAACTAAAAATATATATATAAAATTAGCCGGGCATGGTGGCACGTGCCTGTAGTCCCAGCTACTCGGGAGGCTGAGGCAGGAGGATCGCTTGACCTCAGGAGTTTGAGGTTGCTGTGAGCTAGGCTGACGCCACGGCACTCTAGCCCGGGCCACAGAGTGAGACTCTGTCTCAAAAAAAAAAAAAAAAATAGAAAAGGACGTGAAGAACCATGGCCTGGAAAAGCTCAGGCTGGTGGTTCGGACTCCCGCCAGGGCGGGGGAGGCCGCAGGATGGGGCCCCGGACGGTGGTGGTATCCAGAGAGAATACGAGGAGGCCAAAGGGTTAAAGGAAATGGGAGTTGAGGAAGGGGCCTTTGGCAGCTCCCTGCAGGGCCTGTGTGGATCGCAAGCAGCAGGTCTGTCTTCACGGGGGGGGGGGGGGGACAGGTCATTGTGGATCCCCAGGGCCGGGAGCTGGTTTGCGAGGTCTGTGAGTCCACCCAGCCTCACCCCTCCAAGGTGCAGTGCAGCCAGGGACCCAGGTGAGGGCAGCGGAGGTGGCCCGTCCAAGAGGTTAACATCTGCAGGTCCCTCTGGGCCTGTGTCACTGGCTGGAGGGGCGTCTCTGAGCTCACACTGAGAATCCTCCTCCATCACATTCCTGGCAGCGTGCAGTTCCTCTCGGCCCCCAGGGGTTCCACAGTCTGTCTGTGTTTGAGTCACTGTAGCTCTTTTCTTTGGCAGCCCGATTATTTCGGCTTGACAGGCAGGCACAACTGTCTCGTTAAATGCAGACATATCTGTGCGGCTTTTAAAAAAAACTAAAAACCAGGCATGGCGGCGCATGCCTGTAGTCCCAGCTACTCGGGGGGAGGCTGAGGCAGGAGGATCGCTTGAGCCCAGGAGTTGGAGGTCACTGTGAGCGAGGCTGACGCCACGGCACTCTAGCCCGGGTGACAGAGTGAGACTCTGTCCCCAAAAAGAAAATGTTCAAAGCAAAGACCTACTGTCTGAAATCTTTAAGCTCTCAAGTGGAGGCAAGGTGAGGCTGGGCCTCCCTCCCCGCCCACCCGGTTTGAAGGAGTAGCTGGCACGGGGTTGAGGCCCTGCCCTGAGAGTCTCTGCTTGGGCACGTGGCTGCCTGACTCCTCCTCACCCGGTGTCCAGGGCTCCTTGCGTTCCCGATCCGTGTTGTCCTGGCTGAGTGTCCCAGCCTCCGCTGGCCTTGGCGGCTGTCACTGACCTCGGGGAGGACACGGTGAGGCCCGGGAGGCTCACAGCACCCTCCTCTGTCCTCACCGGCCTCAGAGTTCTCCTGGCCCCACAAGTCCCAAATCTCAGTCCCCCCTCGGTGGCCGGAGCAAACACTTGAACCCCCATCTCGGCTCCGAGGCCGCCAGCAACGCCGTCTGTCTGTCTGTCTCCTGCCCAGGTGCAGACAGGAGCTCGCCCCGGCCCAGGATGAGCTGTCCCGCGTGGCGAAGAGCGACAGAGAGCCGGCCACCCGGCACCCACAGGCGTCCCTGCCTTGCGGGGAGGGCGGCGTCGAGCCTGAGAAACGCGAGGCGGCCTGGCAGGTGCGTGTCACTCTTCTGAGCTGGTGTTTTGTGCCCGTGCGGCCGGCACGCGGGCAGGTAGGGGCCGGGCCTGGCACCTGCATGGTCTCAAGCCCCGGTGGCTCAGGCTGCCCATCAGAGGGCTCAGCTTCACCCCTGAGTCAAGGGTGTCTTTGTAGGAGCCAGGTACTGGGTTCTTTTTTGTTTCTGAGACAGAGTCTCGCTCTGTCGCCGGGCTAGAGTGCCGTGCCGTCAGCCTCGCTCACGGCAACCTCAGACTCCTGGGCTCAAGCGATCCTCCTGCCTCAGCCTCCCGGGTAGCTGGGACTACAGTCATGTGCCACCATGCCCAGCTAATTTTTTCTATTTATAATAGAAATGGGGTCTTGCTATGTTGCCCAGGCTGGTCTGAAGCTCCTGACGTCAGGATATCCTCCCGCCTCGGCCTCCCAAGTAGCTGGAGGGCTGATTTTTACGTAGCCATTAAATCAGCGAACTTCACCACGCATTAGGAGATTTCCCTGAGATGGCGCCTTGCCCTGGGAAATGGCAGAGAGCTGTGCGCAGTCAACTGCAGAGAATCGTGACGGCCATGGGAGGTGACAGTCACCGCCCTATGCCCAGCACCAGTCTGAGCAGTTTTCCTGCATTACCTCAAGTGTCCTCACGACAGTCCAGGAACAGGGCCCAGTCACCAGCCCCATTTAACAGAAGGGACAGCGGAGAAATTTAAGGGACTTCCTCAAGAAGCATAACTAGGCAGCAGGCTTCGAACGCAGGCGATGCGGCTCCTGAATCCTCACTACGCCGCCGCCTCTGATTCCAGGAGAATAAATGCATTTAAAACTCTCACCACGGCCAGGCGCGGAGGCTCACGCCTGTCATCCCGGCACTGTGGGAGGCTGAGGCGGGAGGATGGCTCGGCGTCAGGATTTCAAGACAAGCCCGAGGAAGAGCAAGACCCCATCTCTACTAAAAAAATAGAAAGAAATTAATTGACCAACGAAAAATACATATAGAAAAAATTAGCCGGGCATGGTGGCGCATGACTGTAGTCCGAGCTACTCGGGATGCTGAGGCAGGAGGATCTCCTGAGCCCAGGAGTTTGAGGCCAGCCTGAGCAAGAGCAAGACCCCGTCTCTATTTAAAAACAATGGAAGAAAATTAGCTGGACAACTAAAATATATATAGAAAAAATTAGCTGGGCGTGGTGGCTCACGCCTGTAGTCCCAGCTGCTAGGGAGGCCGAGGCGGGAGGATCACTTGAGCCCAGGAGTTTGAGGTTGCTGTGAGCGAGGCTGAGGCCACGGCACTCCAGCCCGGGTGACAGAGCGAGACTCTGTCTCCAAAAAAATAAATAAATAAAAATAAGATGGCGGAGGAGAGGCCCGGGCCCCGCGAAGCAGAACCGGGTCGAGACGGTTCCAGCCCCGAGGGGGAGACTCGGTCCCCGGGCTCCGAGGCCCAGCTGGGGAGGAGGGAAACTGAGTCACGCTGGAGGCTGCAATGACGCAGCCCCGCAGGGTGGTCTGCAGGGAGCCCCGGGGGTGCTGAGCCCAGGCGGACGAGGACCCTTGACTGAGCTGTCTGTCACCTGGTGACTCTTGCTTCCTGCACGGCTGAGGAGCGGCCGCCATGCCCGGTCCCCGCGGGGCCAGTGACGTCGTCATGGAGCCCAGGAGAAGGGACCCATCGTGGGACCGGTCAGTCTGCAGAGCCCTGTCGGGGGCCACCTAGTTGTCATGGCTCCGAGTTCGAGGGGAGGTCGCCTTGTGCTCAGGAAGGGAGACTGTGCAGGCGCCACCGTCATGAAACAAATAAACCGGGTGTCTTTGGTCCTAAGTTGGTCACCCCGAGGGATGCCGGGGGCAGGGGAAGGCAGGGCCGGGCGACAGGTGAGGCCCAAGGGAGAGGTGGCACCGGAGGCCACCGTGGAAGCAGGTACGACGAGACGGCCCCAGGGGACGGCAGGGAGGACACGGGGCGTGTCCCCCTCTCTCCCGGTGGGACGGTGGGGTCCTCCCGTCCCTCTGCCTGCCGCTGGCCCCCGGGGCTTCCCGCTCAGGTCCGTCTGGGGCATTCCCAGACGGGGAATCGTCTGGGGGGGTCAGGCGCCCCCCCACAAGGAAGCACGGAGTCTCCCTGTTCCTTCTCCCCAAATTGTCACAGTCAGAGGTCAAGGCAGGGCCACCGTCCAGGGGAGGTGACCCAAATCCCCGCCACTCCGCCGAGCTGCAGGTCCCTTGACGGGGAGGAAGACACAGCTTCACGGGGGGACGGTCCCTCTCTCTCTAAAACCAAGGCAGAGCCCGTCCCACCCCGCCGCCGCCGTGGGGGGTCCCAGGTCCCCTGGCTCACGGAGGCTCCGTGCAGAGGACTCTTTGTCCTCCAGGGCTCAGATCGCACGGGTGGGGGGGGGAGTGACTTTCAGAGGGGCGGGGGGTCGGGGTGGGAAATGGGGTGACCGCCAGGTGCACACACGCTGGCTGGAGGCCGCAGGACTCTGTCCCCGGGTCCGTCCGCCTGAGTGACAAACCAGCCCAGGCCTCGAGGCCGGAAAGACTGGCTCTGTGCGGGTCACAGTGCCACTGGGCGCAGCCCCTGGCCCGTTTCCCTGACTTTGTTGGTTTGTTTTTTTTGAGACAGGGTCTCACTCTGTCACCCGGGCTGGAGTGCCGTGGCGTCAGCCTCGCTCACAGCAGCCTCAAACTCCTGGGCTCGAGCGATCCTCCAGCCTCAGCCTCACCCCAAGTAGTAGCTGGGACTACAGGCATGCGCCACCACACCCGGCTAATTTTTTCAATATATTTTTAGTTGTCCAGCTAATTTCTTCCTATTTTTAGTAGAGACGGGGTCTCCCTCTTGCACAGGCTGGTCTCGAACTCCTGACCCCGAGCGATCCTCCCACCTCGGCCTCCTCCCAGAGTGCTGGGATCACAGGCGTGAGCCGCCGCGCCCGGCTTTGGTTGTCAAGCTTTTCGAGTATCATTTCGGGGTTTCTCTCCCCTGAGCCCAGAAACATTCCGCCCGCCCCGGGTGTGGCTTGCAGAGCCAGGTGCTGTGTGCTTTAAGGCCCCTGCCCCGAGCCACCGCTAGTCCCTGCTGTCCTGAAGCGGGCGCCCAGGAAGGGCAGGGGCCACCGGAGAGACGCACTGGTCCCGTCCACCCTTCGGGAAGCCTCCCAACGCCTCCGCTGCTGCTGGCCCGGTGACAATGCTGTGTCATGCGGCCAGCGCCCAGGAGCCCAGGCGGGCAGGGAGGCCGGGAGCTGAGGTCAGCAGCAGGGTGACCTCAGGGAAGGAAGAATCACCAGGACACGAGGAACAAGCGTCAGGTGCAAAGCTCGTGGGGAAGCAGGGAAGTCACAGAGACCCGTCTCTCGTGACGGGGAGTCTTGCGGGAGAGGCCGGAAGAGAGGCCGGCGGTGGGGGTGGAGGAAAGGCCCCCCCCCCAAGACGCTTCGTCAGAGGGGTCTTTGCGACGTCCTGGAATGTGGCCGTCCTCCACCGCAGCCAGTCCCCCGGCGTGTTTGTTCCCTGTCCCATGCCTCGGTTTCCCTACCTGTGCAAAGGGGCGTCCCAAATGGCAGTCCGCCGCCCGGGGTGTTTGTTCCCCGTCCCGCGCCTCGGTTTCCCACCTGTGCAAAGCTGTGTCGCGACCCGCAGCCGTCTGCCCAGGGTGTTTGTTCCCCGTTCTGTGCCTCGGTTTCCCGACCTGTGCAAAGGGGCGTCACAGCCCGCTGCCCGACGTGTTTGTTCCCCATCCCGTGCCTCGGTTTCCCCACCTGTGCAAAGGGGCGTCGCAGTCCGCCGCCCGACGTGTTTGTTCCCCATCCCGTGCCTCAGTTTCCCCACCTGTGCAAAGGGGCATCGCAGTCCGCCGCCCAACGTGTTTGTTCCCCATCCCATGCCTCGGTTTCCCCACCTGTGCAAAGGGGCGTCGCAGTCCGCCGCCCGACGTGTTTGTTCCCCATCCCTTGCCTCGGTTTCCCCACCTGTACAAAGGGGCATCGCAGCCCACAGCCTGCCACCCAGCGTGTTTGCTCCCCATCCCGTGCCTCAGTTTCCCCTCCTGTGCAAAGGGGCATCGTAGCCCGCAGCTTACCACGTGGGTGTTTGTTCCCTGTTCTGTGCCTCGGTTTCCCCACCTGTGCAAAGGGGCGTCGCAGCCCGCAGCCTGCCGCCCGGCGTGTTTGTTCCCTGTTCTATGCCTGGAGTAACATTTTCCGAGGCCAGCTGGGCGGCCTCCGCGCTCACAGCGTCCTCACAGCAGCTCTGCGGGCTCTTGCGTCCATTTCACAGACGGGAAATGTGAGGCTTGGTTCACGCACACAGAACTGGCTGGCCGGCCCCAGCCACGCTCGTGGCCCCTGGGGGTGGGTGTGCCTCGGTGACCCCACAGAAGAGCAGACGACAGAAGACCCCAGCCAGCTCTGCCACCCGCCCCCACTGGGAACACGGGCGCCTCTCCGGCCTCAGTCTCCACATCTGCAAAAGGGAGCGCGGGGCCGGCGCTATTGTTAGTATTTGCTCAATAAAATAGTCAATAGAACATTTTTCCTAAAAAAAGACGGTCCAGCCTCGTTCGGGGACAAGTGACAGGGAAACCGCGACGGAAACCCGGGGTGTTTCTAAGGACGTGGGCGGCGGGGATCCGCCCAACGTGACGGCCCCCGACTTGGGGACCAGCTTTGCACCATCCCCCAAAGCTGGACACGCACGACCCCCGTGTCCCCTGGAACCCGCCCACGGAGAGAAAGAGACACATGTCCCAGCATGCAGGGTCACCCTGCTTCTGGGGACGCAGCAGAGGGATGAGATGAGGGGAACTTTTGGGGACCTCCCTGTCCTGTCCGTCTGTCCCTCCGGGTTCCCACCCCAGGACCCCCGCTCTGTCCCCGTGCGCCCTGCCGTCCGTCTGTCCCCCGGGGTCCCCACCCGAGGTCCCCCTGTCTGTCCCCGTGTCCCCTGCTGTCCGTCTGTCCACCCGGGGTGACTGTCACACCCCGCAGAGCCCAGGTCCCCAGTTATTTTCGGTTCGGTGCATCACGGCACCACTGGGGACTGGGGACCTCCGGGACCCCCGGTCCCCACCCCACGGCCGCGCTCAGGGCCACACGTGTCCCCCCGCGCTGCGCTCGGACCACTTAAGACGGCGGCGGCGGCGTCGCCCTTTGGAGGCGCGCGGTGGGCCCCGGCGAGCGCTCTCGAGGGGACGCAGCGCCCCCTGGCGGCGGTCGCCTCCGAGGCCCGGCCCCTGCCCGTCCCATCTGGGAAGCTCAGCAGGCTCCTGCCGGGCAGTACTCGGGTCAAAGAAAGGACGGTCCACCCGACCGCAGAAATCGCCCAGCAAACCCATTTCTGCATAGACCGCAACATTGCCAAGAGACGCGGGGCGCGGCGAGGCGAGGCGCAAGGCAAGGCAAGGCGCAAGGCAAGGCAAGGCGCAAGAGAAGGCAAGGCAAGGCAAGGCAAGACAAGGCGCAAGGCAAGGCAAGGCGCAAGGCAAGGCAAGGCATGGTGCAAAGCAAGGCAAGGCAAGGCAAGGCAAGGCGCAAGGCAAGGCAAGGCGCAAGGCAAGGCAAGGCAAGGCAAAGCGCAAGGCAAGGCGCAAGGCAAGGCAAGGCAAGGCAAGGCGCAAGGCAAGACAAGGCGCAAGACAAGGCAAGGCAAGGCAAGGCACAAGGCAAGGCAAGGCGCAAGGCAAGGCACGGAAAGGCGCGGCAAGGCAAGGCGCCAGGCAAGGCAAGGCAAGGCAAGGCGCAAGGCAAGGCAAGGCAAGGCAAAAGAAAGGGAAAAGAAAAGAAAAGAGAAAGAGAAAGAGAGGCAGAGAAAGAAAATCAGAAAGAAAAACACAGTAAATAAGAAAACACAGAAAGAGAAACAAAGAAAAGAGGAAAGAGAGGAAACAAAAAAGAAATACGCAAAGCAAAGACAGGAAGAGAGAAAGAGAACGGGGAGAAGGAAGGGAGGAAGGGAAGAAGGATGGAAAAAAGAGAGACAGAAAGACAGGACAACGGGCCAGGTGCGGTGGCTCACGCCTGTCATCCCAGCACTCGGGGAGGGCCAGGCGGGAGGATCGGTCGAGGTCAGGAGTTAGAGACCAGCCTGAGCAAGAGCAAGACCCCCGTCTCTACTAAAAATGGAAAAGAAATTAATTGGCCAACTCAAAATATATAGAAACACTTAGCCGGGCATGGTGGCGTGTGCCTGTAGTCCCAGCTACTCGTGAGGCTGAGGCAGCAGGATCGCTGGAGCCCAGGAGTGTGAGGTTGCTGTGAGCGAGGCTGACGCCACGGCACTCTAACCGGGGCGACACAGTGAGACTCTGTCTCAAAAAAAGAAAAAAAGAAAAAAAAGAAATAACGCTTGATTCCAAGCTGGGCCCCAAAATTAAGGAGCTGACATCACCTGATATTATTACACCATCCTGACAACCTTCCTTTTTACGCATTTTTACGAGATGTGGATGGAAAGTGAGGCTGCAACCCGGATCAGCCTCCGGCTCCTGGGCTCAAGCGATCCTCCTGCCTCAGCCTCCCAAGTAGCTGAGACTATAGGCACGCACCATTGTGCCCAGCTAATTATCTTTTTGTATATATTTTTTATATTTTTAGTTCTCCAATTAATTTCTTTCTATTTTTAGTAGAGACGGGGTCTCGCTCTTGCTCAGGCTGGTCTCAAACTCCTGACCTTGAGTGATCCTCCCACCTCGGCCTCCCTGAGTGCTGGGATCACAGGCGTGCATCACCATAGCGCCCGGCCTGGAAAGGTTCTTTATTTTCTGCTTCTGACCTGGGCAGGCAAAACCCACCCACAGGTGAACCAAGGACTCGTCCGCCCCACGTGGGCTCCCACAGTTGCTCCAAGTACCCCCCTTGCTGCTCAGGCCTCCCCTGCAACACCACCACCACCGCCTCCTCCTCCTCCGGTGGACCCCGGGCCTCCCTCTGCGGAGTGGCCCCCAGCACCGGAGCACACCTGCTGAGCCCCACAGCGAGGGCAGGGCCCGCCTGCTTGGCCGAGTGGACCGAATGAATAAACAAACAGAATCATCGAAACAAAGAGAAAGAGACACGCAGCCTCCGTCCGTAGGTGGGAGGCTGAGGATGACGGCAACCACGGCTGCCCCGGCATCCGGTGTCCACCATCCCCAGGACCCCAGGGTGGGGACCTCGGCAGCCACTGCACCCCCAGCCTTCTCCTCCCACAGAACTACCTCCAGCTGGCCTGCCTGCCCCCCCCCCGTCTCTGAGAGGCCGTGACCCCTGTCTGCAGACGCCCCCCCCAGCCCGTCCCCATCCCTCTCAGAGGGTGCGCATCACATTCCTTTGTTCCTTGCAGCCCACCCCACGGGGCCCGGGACTCCTGACCACCCCCCACTCCTGTTATGGAGACTGTTCACCTTCCTGCCTGCTGTGTGCATTCCCTACAGAGCACTGAGCAAAGGGTTATTAGCTTGGGTGAGCCTGGCCTAATCAGGGGATCTGCTCAAGGGAGATTTCTCCACTGGTGGCTTTGAACGTGGAAGCGTCGTGTGGCCATAACCCAGACAAGGCCTCAAGGAGCTAAGAGCAGCCACCAGCTGACAGCCAGGAAGGAAAAGGCAACCACGAAGGATATGACCACAGGAGGGGAGTTCTGACCAGAAGGAGCCTGGAATTGGGTTGTCCCCCACGGCCTGAGAGGAGAACTCAGCGGGCCAGCACCTGGATTTCCGCCTTCCAGACCCTGTGCACGGACCAGCCACGCTGGGCCTCGCTTCTGACTTACAGAAAGGTGAGCTGTAAGCAATGGGTGCTGTATTAAGCTGCTGAATTTGTGGTCGTTTTGTTACGCAGCAACAGAAAACTGATACGTGGACCAAGGGTTGCCGACTCTACTGAGGTTAAAAGGGCCGAATTTTAAAAGGAGTCCATTAAAATGGACTTCTAATGGAAAGTTTCCATTTTCTCTAAATGTTTCCCAACCCGGCAAACCACTTCGCAGACCAGCGTGCTGTCTGTGGACAGCCACTTGAACTTCTCACAAGTGCCATGCAGAGAGAGCAGGCCGGTGACAAAAATGAAGCTGCTGCTTCTTCACATGAAGACGTCCCCTCTCCCCAACATGGGCTGCCTGCCCCATGTAGGAGGCAGCATCTGTTTCTAAGGAGGATGCAGGCTTAGAGTCTTAGAAGAAAGATAAATCTGACTACAAAAAAAAAAAAATGAACGCACAGCAAAAAGCCACCAAAAGCAAAGTCAAAAAGATAAATGGAAAAAAATGAGAACTATATTGACAATCCACATCAGGACCAATTTCCCTAATGTATAAAGAGCCCGTAGGTATCAAAATAAGAAAAGGAATAGCCACTCCATAGAACCATGGGCAGAGAATATAAACAGAGATAGCGAATGATATTCAGGCTCTCTCCCTCATAGTAAGAAATGCACTGTCATCCCGGCACTCTGGGAGGCCGAGGCAGGAGGATTGCTCGAGGTCGGGATTTCGGGACCAGCCTGAGCAAGAGCGAGACTCCGTCTCTACTAAAAATAGAAAAAAATTAGCTGGACAACTAAAAATACATAGAAAAACTTAAGCCAGGGGCAGTGGCTCTTGCCTGTAATCCCAGCATTCTGGGAGGCCGAGGCGGGAGGATCACTCAAGGTCAGGAGTTCGAGACCAGCCTGAGCAAGAACGAGACCCCCATCTCTACTAAAAATAGAAAGAAATTAATTGGCTAACTAAAAATATATAGAAAAAATTAGCCAGGCATGGTGGCACATGCCTGTAGTCCCAGCTACTCAGGAGGAGGCTGAGGCAGAAGGATTGCTTGAGCGCAGGAGTTGGCAGTTGCTGTGAGCAAGGCTGACGCCACAGCACTCTAGCCCGGGCGACAGAGCGAGACTCTGTCTCAAAAAAAAACAATGAAAGAATCTTGCCCCACACACAAGAAACAACAGCATCGGAGGCGGCCTCCCCGTGTCCACTAGGCTGGACCCGACACGCAGCTGCCTCTTCTTCAGGTGACATGAGACGGTGCCCACTGCCCCCGTCCCTGCGTAGTTTCCTCTTACCTGGAAATAGTTCAGAAGCACGCCAGCCCAGGACAGCCCCAGGCCGGCAAACACGAAGGGCACGGCCACCTGGAGGCCGATGGACAAGGCGGTCTCCTGGCCGGGCTCAGTCTCCAGTTCTCTGGGGGCCACCCTCTGGCTCCCGGGGACTCTCAGAGGTTCATGCTCCGAGGCTGTAGGGAGGGCTGCTGTGCTGAGCGGGTGTGGCAGCCCCTGGTCCCCCGGCCTGCGCTGTCGGGTCTCTGTCCCGTCCATCCCGGTGCGGCTGAGCGCCTGGCGGCCCAAACCTGGGAGACACAGAGCAACACAGACTGTGGAGCCGAGCTCCTGACCCCACGGGGCCAACCTCAGGGCCCACCCAGCCCATGCCCTTCACTCCGAGCCTGTCCTCCTGCCTCCTGCAGCCCCGATCCACAACAGTTAGTTGTTTAACAGGCACGCGCATGAGAACAGACACACGTACGGAAGACAGCAAGAGGCACATATGAACCGAAGTCAGCACAAGCGGAGGAGTCAGGAGCTCCGAAACTCTTCTCTTCCACAAAGGCAATAAGAAAACCAGCAAAGATCGGGGGCGGTGGCTCACGCCTGTAATCCCAGCACTCTGGGAGGCCGAGGTGGGAGGATCGCTCCAGGTCAGGAGTTCGAGACCAGCCTGAGCAGGAGCAAAACGCCCGTCTCTACCAAAAATAGGAGGAAATTAGCTGGACAACGAAAAATATATATAGAAAAAATTAGCTGGGCATGGTGGCGCATGCCTGTAGTCCCAGCTACTCGGGAGGAGGCTGAGGCAGGAGGATCACTTGAGCCCAGGAGTCTGAGGTTGCTGTGACCGAGGCCAATGACACGGCATCCTAGCCCAGGCACCAGAGTGTGACTCTGTCTCAAGAAAAAAAAAGATGAACGCACTGTAAAATTCTGTCACATGTACACAATGGAATACCATCCAGCCATAAAGGAATGACATTTGTCATCCTGTGATTTGTAGCAACAAGGAAGAAACCGGAGGTCATCATGCTACGTGACATAGGTCAAGCGCAGAAAGACAAATAAATACAGCACATTCCGGCTCATGTGAAAGCCAAAAAAGCGGACCTCACGCGGACACAGAGTGGACTGGCAGTTGTCAGGAAGGGCAGAGATGGGAGGATGAACCCAGGACGATCAATGGGTACAAACATACAGTTATTTTTTTGTTTGTTTGTTTGGGGTTTTTTTTGAGACAGTCTCGCTCTATCGCCCGGGCTAGAGTGCTGTGGCGTTAGCCTCGCTTACAGCAACCTCAGACCCCTGGGCTCAAGCGATCCTCCTGCCTCAGCCTCCCCGAGTAGCTGGGACTACAGGCATGCGCCACCACGCCCGGCTAATTTTTTCTATATATTTTTAGTTGTCCAGATAATTTCTTTCTATTTTTAGTAGAGACGGGGTCTCACTCTTGCTGAGGCTGGTCTCGAACTCCTGACCTTGAGCAATCCGCCCACCTCCGCCTCCCAGAGTGCTGGGATGACAGGCATGAGCCACCAAATATACAGTTTGATGGAAGGAATCAGACCTAGTGTTTCAGAGATCACTAGCGTAACTAGTTAGAAGAGAGTAATTCGAATGATTCTAGCATAAAGACAAATATTGAAGGTGACGGACATCCCGCTCGCACTGGCTTGATCTTTAGGAATTGCAAATGAATATGTTAAATTATAACACGTATCTTGAGAATATGTACATCGTATCAATGCAAAAATAAACTAAAACCGGCCGAGGTGCCTCCTGTCACCACCAGATGGCGCCACGACAGCGGGGGAGGGAAGGGCCCAGGACAAGGCCCGCGGGGCGTCCCAGCAGTGACCACGCAGGACCCCAAGTCCTCACCCCACGGGGGCGGTCCTGGCAAATCACGCACACGCGTGCCCCAGGAGGAACGTGCACGGCCACCGTGCCCGGACAGTGACGGCACCACCGGGGCAGCCCCTGCCGAACGCTGCCCTGACCGCAGGTCCCCGCCGGGGAAGGCCACCGAGGATCGAGGCAGCTCCAGGACGGGGGGGCAGCGTGGCCGGCCGGCGGGGATCTCACAGCCCCGTGTACGGTGGTCAGAGGCCCCTCGGCCTCGTCGGGAATGCTGGGCTGTTTTGCAAGGACGGTGTGCTCAGATGTCACCTGTCCCGTGAGAAACTCGTTCAGATGGACAGACGGGTCCTCAAGGACAGGCTGGGGGAGGCTCCCGCGGGAGACCGGGCAGTGGACGCAGAACAGCTCTCGTCCCTCTCAGGGGAGGGGAGGCTGGGACTGCAGGGCAGGAGACCCCACCTGGGGACATCGGGCAATGTCTACAGGCATTTGGGGTTGTCACAACGGGGACGGGGTGCTACAGGACAGCCCCCACAAAAAGAGCTGCCCAGCCCATAACGTCGGCAGCGTGGAGGGCGAGAAACCCCGCTGCGGGCCGCAGCGGCCAGAGACCCTCCCGTTCCAGTGAGCAGGCTTTGAGAGGGGCCGGGGAAGGCGGGCCGTGGGCCACCTGGGCCCCCAGCCAGAGCCACACCTGAGTCTGTGAGGCCACCCACCCTCCCAGCCGCCCCCACCCGTGGGGAATCCGTCCCCATCACACTGAGGAGGAAACTGACGCTCTGCCATCCACAAGCCTCTGGTCGCCTGGGGAGGCTGGCCTCAAACCCCGGCCCCCGGGCACCTGTTCCAGCAGCCCAGTGGGGACACAACTGCTCTGGCCGGGTCCCAGCACCCCACACAAACTGGAGAGGCAGGAGGGCCGCTCCTAACCACGCATCAGAATCTCAGCCCAAGGCAGGGCGCGGTGGCTCACGCCTGTCATCCCAGCACTCTGGGAGGCCGAAGGGGGTGGATCCCTCAAGGTTAGGTGTTCGAGACCAGCCTGAGAAGAGTGAGACCCTGTCTCTACTAAAAATAGGAAGAAATTAATTGGACAACTAAAAATATATAGAAAAAATTAGCCAGGCATGGTGGCGCATGCCTGTAGTCCCAGCTACTCGGGAGGCTGAGGCAGGAGGATCGCTGGAGCCCAGGAGTCAGAGGTTGCTGTGAGCAAGGCTGACGCCACGGCACTGGAGCCCGGGCGACCGCGGGAGACTGTCTCACAAAAAAAAAAAAAAAAAGAGGGGGTCCAGACCACAGGCTCCGCCAGGCGGAGGGATGGGCGGGACTTTGACCCCCCCGCCTGGCACCCCCACTAGTCGGTTTTCACTGGAGGTTTTGAACTCGAGTCCACCCAGGACGGCCTGCTGAGCCCCCGGGGGTGCTGGGGAGCTATGGCAGGCTCCACACAGGAGCCGGGTCCCGGAACAGACCCGAGCAGGGACCAGCGGGTTAAGTCGCGACACCTGAGGGTGGGGGGAGGGCCCTAGGGCCACCGAAGGAGCAGGACGGGCCCCTCTCGGGGGTGTCTTCTTCCCATGGCCCCCCCACCGTCCCCTGTCTCGCGTGGGCGCCCCCGCCTTCCCCGGCAGCCCATGTGTGTCGCCCACGCCCGTCCCCGACACGTGGCGGCCCCCACCCCCGTCCCCAATACGCCCTCCGACCCCGCCCGCGCCCGCTCACTGACCTCCCGCCTGGCGCCCTCCGAGTCCCTCTGGCCGAGCTGCTTCCGCCTGGCCCCGCCTAGGCAGCTGCCCCGGAGCAGCAGCCGGGCTGGGGCGCGCCGGGCGCCGGGGGACGGGCCGCGGCTCTCGGCGGGAGGGGAGGGGCTGCAGCCGCGATCTCGGGGTCCACGCGTGGCTGAGCTGCTCCCAGGTTAACCCCCGGGCGGGAATCAGCCGAGCAGGAAACAGCCCCCGCGCCCCGTGGCCCAGCTGCCCTTAGGGCCGCTTTGACCTGTTTTTTTTTTTTTTTGACTGTATGCACTTCACCCTACACACGCATTTTTTTTTATCTTTTCTTTTTTTCTGGGGTAATTTTAAAGCATCCCGGCGGACGTGTTTCACTTGGAAAGCACGCTTCGTCAGTAAAGTCTATTTTTTAAACATTACCATGGTGTTAGTATCAACGCCTACCAAAATTTGCAATTTTCACTCCTCTTCAATCTTCCCTGATTGGACTCAAAACAATTTTTTTTTTATTTCAGCATATTATGGGGTACAAATGTTTAGGATACGTGCGTTGCCTTTGCCCACCTCAAAAATGTCTTACTGGCCGGGCGTGGTGGCTCACGCCTGTCTTCCCAGCACTCTGGGAGGCCGAGGCGGGAGGATCACTGGAGGTCAGGAGTTTGAGACCAGCCTTAGCAAGAGCGAGACCCGTCTCCACTAAAAATAGAAAGCAATTAGCTGGACAACTAAAAATACATATAAAAAAATTAGCCGGGCCTGGTGGCACGTGCCTGTAGTCCCAGCTACTCAGGAGGAGGCTGAGGCAGGAGGATCGCTGGAGCCCAGGAGTCTGAGGTTGCTGTGAGCTAGGCTGACGCCACGGCACTCTAGCCTGGGCAACAGAGCAAGACTCTGTCCCAAAAAAAAGTCTATGCTTTGACCGCCCCCCCAAAAAAACTTACCTACTAATGGCTTATAGTTGACCAGCCTTACTGATAACAAAGTCGATTAACACACATGTAATATGTTGTATGTGTGATACGCTGTATTCTTAAAGTCAGAGAATAGAAAATGTTATTAAGAAAAGCATAAAGAGAAAATACATTTCTAACACTGTATTTGTTGACATCATAGGTTTACATCATCTGTTTTATTTTTGTTTTGTTTTGTTTTGAGACAGAGTCTCACTCTGTTGCCTGGGCTAGAGTGCCGTCGCATCAGCCTCGCTCACAGCAACCTCAGACTCCTGGGCTCAAGCGATCCTCCTGCCTCAGCCTTCCGAGTAGCTGGGACTACAGGCACGCGCCACCATGCCTGGCTAATTTTTTCTATATATTTTTAGTTGTCCGGCTAATTTCTTTCCAATATTTTTTTAGTAGAGATGGGGGTCTCGCTCTTGCTCAGGCTGGTCTCAAACTCCTGACCTTGAGTGATCCTCCTGCCTCAGCCTCCCAGAGTGCTGGGATGACAGGCATGAGCCACCGCGCCCAGCCAAGGAAGTCTGTTAATCAGAGACAAGCCACTGAACGTACACTGGACATATACGCACGCTCCCTGATCTGTTCAGTAAACGTGTGACCTACAGGTGTGGCGTGAGCTTTGTCTCTCATGGCCTCAGGCCTGTGGATGAGTTACAAAGGACGTCTCCGAGAAGGGAGGGGGGCAGAATCCCCACCCAAATCTAGAATACTTTTAAGGTGGCACAGAACAAACAAGCACCATTGTATATCCCAAAGGATGAACCCAGTTAAAAGTTCCCCAATGGAAATATGAATATGAGACAAAGGATAAATTTTCAAGTCACTTTTTCTTGTTTCTCCCCATCCCCCCAAATTCCATAATCCAAATGATTATATTGAGAAGAGAAGCTTTTGGAGAATATTAGGAAAATCTTTTGTGTTTTCAAAAATAACTCCATGCCTCTTCTTCCAAACTCTTAAAAAAATTTTTTTGTTCTTGTTTTCAAACAGGCTCTACAAGCTCTTTGTTATTTTCCAAAGGCAGGCTACATAATCATTTGTCTCTACCATGCTGAGCCTATACCACTCTGAACTGACTAGGGGGTAAAAGTTAAGAGGAACCAAAAGCACCATATTATAGAGGTCAGATTCAACACTTTGTCATCTACTAAGTGAATCATTCTTTCACTCTAAAAAAGCAAAACAAATATTTGATCTTCA
>CAUYRT010034938.1:0-12113 GCA_963574885.1 Lepilemur ruficaudatus
TGGCATCAGCCTGGCTCACAGCAACCTCAAACTCCTGGGCTCAAGCGATCCTCCTGCCTCAGCCTCCCGAGTAGCTGGGACTACAGGCATGTGCCACCATGCCCGGCTAATTTTTTCTATTTTCAGTAGAGACAGTCTCACTCTTGCTAAGGCTGATCTCGAACTCCTGAGCTCAAGTGAGCCTCCCTCCTCAGCCTCCCAGAGTGCTAGGATTACAAGCGTGAGCCACTGCGCCCTGCCTAGTTATGAACTATTGATAGCTAATTTGGATGGATATCAAGGGATATATAAGCTGACTGAAAAAATCTAATCCGAAAAGGTTCTGTATAGTGTGATTCTATTTATACAATAGTCTTGAAATACAGTGTGGCGATGGGGCACAGTGTGGTTTACAGGGCTCAGGAAAGGGTAGGAGGGGCTGAGTGTTGTCATTAAAGGCAGCTCGATGGCCGCCTGCGGTGAGGACCTGTTCTGTATCTCGACTGTGGTGCTGGTGACACAAGTTTACACATGTGATTAAACTGTGTTTAAAACTAAGCCACACACAAGTGATTGCTTGTAAAACTGGTCAAATCTATATAAAATCAACGTATTTTATCAGTGTAAATTTCCTAGTTGTGACAGTGGTCTGTAGTTATGCAAGACGTTACCATTAGAAGAAGGTGGGTGAAGGCTAGATGGGGTAGCTAGGTATTATTTCTTACTCCTGCAGGTCAATCTACAAATATTCAAAATAAAAATTTGATTTAGGCCAGGTGTGGTAGCTCATGCCTGTAATCCTAATACTCTGGGAGGCCAAGGCAGGAGGATCGCTTGAGCCCAGTAGTTTGAGGCTGCAGTGAGCTATGATGATGCCACTGCACTCCAGCCTAGGCAACAGAGTGAGACTGTCTCAAAAAAAAAAAAGTTTGATTTTAAAAATTTATTAAATCACCTTGAAACAACCTAAATGCCCATCAAGTGATGAATGGATAAACAAAATAAGTGGAATATTATTCAGCCATGAAAAGTAAGGGAATACTGATATATTTATACACAGGTGGTCCCCAGGTTATGGATGAGATACATTTCTGAGAATGTCTTTAGGTCGGATTTGTGTGTAACTCAGATTCCTGTTGAACAGCACACATGTAGTGATAATAATACTATAATGGCTTATATGTGGTAACAATAATATAGTGTAATACTGTAATAATAATAATCATACCCTATACTGTACTAAATTACAGAAACTGTTGTGCTCTTTCTATTAATTCAAAGAAGCAGAACATAAAAACAAACTCATACAGGCCAGGCGCGGTGGCTCACGCCTGTAATCCTAGCACTCTGGAAGGCCAAGGTGGGTGGATGGCTCAAGGTCAGGAGTTCAAAACCAGCCTGAGCAAGAGCGAGACCCCGTCTCTACTAAAAATAGAAAGAAATTAATTGGCCAACTAAAATATATAGAAAAAATTAGCCGGGCATGGTGGCACGTGCCTGTAGTCCCAGCTACTTGGGAGGCTGAGGCAGAAGGATCGCTTGAGCCCAGGAGTTTGAGGTTGCTGTGAGCTAGGCTGACACCACGGCACTCACTCTAGCCCAGGCAACAGAGCGAGACTCTGTCTCAAAAAAAAAAAAAACAAAAAAAACCAAACTCATACAAAACGTTTAGCTTGGAGATAGAAGTAATTTCAAAACAGAATATTAAAGGTTAACACTCACCTATGTTGCATCAGTGTCTTGCTTACTAGAAGGGGCATTTTTGAAGCAGGAAGGCAGCTGACATTAATGGAAGGTGACAGTGGAGGTGGTGCCAGAGAAGACCGAGCGGGAGCAGGGGAACCAGGCTTTGATTCTGTAGCTGGAGGAGGGGAGCTTAGCACTGAAGTCTGTTTTTTTTTGATACAGAGTCTCACTCTCTTGCTTGGACTAGAGTGCCATGGCATGAGGCTAGCTCACAGCAACCTCACACTCCGGGCTGAAGTGATCCTCCTGCCTCAGCCTCCGGAGTAGCTGGGACTACAGGCCTGTGCCACCGTGCTTGGTTAATTTGTTTTCTATATATATATATTTTTTAGTTGCCCAGCTAATTTCTTTCTATTTTTAGTAGAGATGGGGTCTCGCTCTTGCTCAGGCTGGTCTCGAACTCCTGACCTTGAGCTATCCACCCGCCTCGGCCTCCCAGAGTGCTAGGATTACAGGCGCGAGCCACCGCGCCCGGCCTGGAGTCGGTTTCTTGAAAAGGGCTGTGTGCACAGCGTTTTTCTTTTCTTCATCATACATGGCCTTGTCGCAGCTGACGTGCTCACTGCACGGCAAACCTCTGTAAACCGCCCAGTGCTAGGATCCTGCCCCTCAAGCTCAGCAGATCCTACTTCCACGGCACGAAAGGCTTCAGCTCATTCTTCTGTCACAAACTTCTCGGCTCTGGGTGTTCTGATTCTTCATGTCCTTGTGTCTCTGTCGGCTGCCTCTCTAAAGATGCTACGCCAACGAGCCGCTTTTGCCACGTGGGGCTGTTGACATGTGTGCAAGAAGCTGGTTCCCGAACAATTGATTTAATTATTTCATTATAAGTGAGCCTTATACGGAGACTTGGGAGCCTGTTCGTAAGTACAGAACTAGGCTGGTCACCCGCGGCCCGGGGACTGCCTGCATGCACATATACGCTGTGACAGGGACAGACCTTAAAAACATCACGCTAGGTGAAAACATGCTAAGCCTGACGCAGAATGCGGCATATTGTACGATTCCGTTTATATGAAATTTCCAGAATGGGGAAAGCTGTAGAGACAGAAAGAAGATTACAGGTTGCCAGGAGGTGAGGAGAGGGGGAAATGAGGAGTGAGGAGAGGGGGAAATGAGGAGGGACTGCGGATGGTAGGAGCTTTCTTCTTGTGCTGGTGAAAATGTTCTGGAATTAGATAGTGGTGGTGGTTTCACAACTTTGTGAATACACTCAAAATAACTGCACACTTAAGAAAGGTGAATTTTACAGTGAGTTATATTTCCCTTATCAAATTTCAAAAATAAAAATTTAGGATAGTATTTTATGCCTTTGATTGTACAGAAAAATGTGCCTCATTGATAGAAGGATAAATTGTAACATTTCCAGAGAACAATTCAGTACAGTGTGTCATGAGCCTTAAAAATCTTTTTATTTTTTGGCATAGCAATGTCATTTCTAGAAATGTACCCTAAGAAAATAATTAGAAACATGATAAAATTGTATATAAAAAATATTGACAATGGAAGTAAGAAAAAAAATTCAGTGTTTCAATTGTTGTGTAGGGGAATGTTTATGGTATACCTATTAATGTTATTCATTTTTTAAAGTTTTAAAGAATCATTATGTAGAAAACTATCCTAGCATAATGTTAAGCATTGTTCCAAATTTGTTTTAAAATCGCCTGCAATGTATACAGAAAAAAAGAAAGGAAAGAAGGGAGGGGGGGGGAGAGAGAGAGAGAGAGACAGAGAGAGAGAGAGAGAGAGAGAGAGAGAAAAAACAAATTCTAGCAGTAGTTACCATTGGACCTGAGGGTTACAGTTGGTTTTAATTTTCCTTTTTAAATACTTCCTCCATATTCCTAACTTTATACAATATCATGGTTGCTTTAGAATCAGAAAACGGAAAAATTATTCTGAGTATAAAAATCAAGCTCTCCGAACCGTGGCACAACGCAGAATTGTAACAGTACATACTGGCACTTAGAGAAGTTTGTTTTAAAAGTGACTCAGCTGTCCCTGAATAGGGTTTCCCAGGCAACCTCTCCGTGGTTGCCAATACAGAATGCTACCTATAGGGGTAGAATCACCCTCTTGGAAGGTTCTGAGACCTGCCCCTCTTTAAAAGAATAATGAGTTGTCTGCAGGGGTAGGCGTCTGGTTTGAATTTCCTTGACGGAACTACATACCTGCTGCATGGTTTCACCGCCAGAGGAAAATTGCTCTCTCCCTTAATGAAAAGTCAACGAAGCTGAAAGAAATCTAGCTTCTTGGATTTGGGGTGGCAGCCGGAAGACAGGTAAGCATTCTTAAATACGGAGGAAACTCACCTAAGCACTGAGCGAGGGGCCAGTTGTCAGAATGAGCCTGAAATTCTCATGGCACCTGTTACGGGGGTCCGGTCGACAGGGGCTCTGCGCTGTCTCTTAATTGGAGATCAGAGGGGTGAATGAGCGAACACGACCGCTATTTCAAATGGAAAATTTCTCCTCTCGCTTTGTAAATAATAGCAACGCATCCTGAAACCCCATCTTTTTGTGTGTTTAGAACGACTCATCGGTGGGCGCTGGGCCAGGTGGTCTGCTGAAGGCTCTTTCTTCACAACTGTATTAATTCTATTCCCTAAATACATGTGGAGCTCAGGCTACATGTAAGGAATAGTGCTGGAGAGGCCGCAGGCACGCACAGGTTCTTACAACCCAGTAGAAATGCGAGTGTATAAAAATATGAAAAGTTCAATAGCTCAAGACTTAGATGACTGCAAGATACAAAAACAGCGGCAGGCACTAAGTGTGTATTTAACTGCTGAGTACAATAATTACAGCATCTCACATTTATTTAGCCCTTATGTACCCGGTAAGGGGAGAAAAAAATTGCTTAATATTTTGCCACATTTGCTTTCTTATCTGTCTCTCTCCACACACACACACACACACACACACACACACACACACACACACACTCACTCATCTGGCTGCAGTATTTGAGAGTTAGATACAAATATAACTCAATATCCCTAAATACATGAGTATAAATCTCTTGATCGTAAGAACATTTTTCTACATAACAACAATTAATGGTGATGCAATAAGCAGATCATACCCAAATTTTCCAAATTTTCCCAACAATGTCTTCTGTATATTTTTTTAAGTCCAGCATCCCGTGCAGGAGTACTCACTGCATTTGGTGGTCGTGTCTCCTCAGTCTCTAATTGGAATGGTTGCTCAGCCTTATTTGTTTGTTCTTGTTTTTCATGACATTGATACTTTTGAAGAGTGTGGGCTAGATCTTTTGCAGATGATCCCTCATTCTGTATTTGTTTGGCCGTTTCCTTATGATTAGATTCTGGCTTTAAGCGTTCTTGGCAGGAATAGTAAAGAGGTGGTGTATCCTTCTAAGTTCAGCCCATGAGCAGACTCACTGACCATTTGCTAGGGCCAAAAAACTAACCGGCGTGGTGGGTGAACAGGTATGAACGGGGTGAACAGGTATGAACAGGGTGAACAGGTATGAATTGCTGAAGACTTCAAATGACAGGACTCAACATGGCAATCCTTACACATCTACAGTTTATTTCAGGAAATGAAACAAGGTAGCAACAGCACTAATGTAAGGCTGTGGCATCACAGCCAAGGGCTGTCTCACAGCAAGGGGTCTGGAAAGGCCAAGTGCAAGCTCCTGTCATCCTCCTCTCTTGAATCGGGAACACCAACATGTGCACAGAACACCCTGGAACAGGTACCCTACCCTGTTCCTGCAGAGAATCAGAGTGTGCCTACAGATTCCAAATAACAAGCCCGGGGCTGGTATTCATTTAAACAGACAGCTGAACCATCCTATAATACCAGCACTAACTTTCCAACACTTTACAATTCTTTTGTGTCCCTGATCAATGACCGTCTGCACTTTATGGTATCCTTCTGTTGACTGATTAAAAGCCATAATTAATCTATCATTGATTATTTTTGTCACCCCCCCAACAAAATCTACCTTTTTTCACATATCACATATTATTTTTCATGGGAGTATAGATTAGACTTGTCTCTGTTATTCCAGGATTCAGAACTTCTTGAGGACATAGCCATTTTCTTGAGTCACATGTTTGGATAGATCTTGGTTCCCAGTGAGACAGACAAGCGGGCCCGTGTATCCTCCAGGGAAAGCACTCTGGTCCTGTTTAAAATCCATTTAAAATCCATTATGGCACCGGAACTGCTAAAGCACTTTGATGGGTTGCATTTTCCAGTAAGAAATCTCATACACTGGGATGTGTCTCCCCTAAGAGTAGACTCTGCGCTTCAGCTGTGAGAATTTCTAGTACAGTGTCTAGGCCACTCCCCGGACTCTCAGCCCGGCTGTGTTGACGTGCCAGCTGTTCCCATGGCTGGGTGTGGCCGTGCTGTCTTAGCGTCTGCTTTACCTGCAGTGCCCTGTTATTCCAGGAGACTTGCACCTCCTTGTCTTTTCTCCTGGAATAGGGTGCCTTTGAGACAACTCTGTTTGCACTAGGAGGTCTTTTTCATCAGTATGACTTTCCTCATTGAAAGAGCAAATTATGCCTTGCCCAGCTCCCAACTGTCCTTAAGCGCCCTTGTTTCGAGGGGGCCGATGATGCTGTTTGGTCTGCCAGACATGTTGCCATTGAGTACTGACTGCTTCAGTACTTTTAGGGAATAAATTTCAAACCCAGAAATGTTGAGTGCCCCAGACTAAGGTTGAGTAGCAGCCCCTCCTAAATGGACTTTGTTTTGGGTAAGTCCTTGCACTTCTCATAACCACTCACTTTGGACTTCTGGCTTTTCCTTCTCAGGAATGTGGGCCCACTGCATCGTGCTGAATTCTTTCCCTTTGTCAGTGACTCAGGTGTTCCAATTGCCCATCCATAACCTTATGATTTTCCACCCACAATAAGAGGGGAAATAGCTATTTTTACACATAATATTATAACAGGTCGGACCTGCAGAGGATAAACTTCTATTATTATACACCAGTACCATTCTTAAATCTTCATGATTGCCATTAATGGCCAAGTTTATTTCTTAAAATAAGCTTTCAGTTTTGAAACAGTTTGAGGCTTACAGAAGTGACCATATAATTCAGATCATTATTAATGAGTATACTCTGAGTTTGACCAGGTGACGCCACTGCATTCTCTATACCCAGGGTGACAGAACGAGACTCGGTCTCAAAAAAGCAAAACAAAACAGAAAGAAAAAAACTCGATACCATTAAATACATTAAATAACAATTCTGCATTCTCCCTTCCCCATCAGCCCCTGGTAACCTTTACCCTACTTTCTATCTTCACGAATTTGCTTATTCTAGGTACCTCATACAAGTGGAATCATATGATATTTGTCTTTTTGTGTCTGGCTTATTTTATTTAGCACGATGTTTTGAAGGTTTATCCATGTTGTGGCATGTATCGAATTTTATTCCTTTTTAAAGCTGAGTAATATTCCGTTGTACATATATACTGTGTGTTTTCTTCTCATCTATTCGTGTCCATTTGGGTTTCCATCTTTTGGGCATTGTGAATAATGCCACTATGAACATCGGTGTACAAATATCTGTTTTAGTCCCTGCTTTTAATTCTTTTGGGCTTGCTGAACCATATGGTGATTCTATGTTTAACTTTTTGAGGATCTGCCAATCTGTTTTCTGCTGTGGTCAGCTCACTTCTTGGCTCTTCACAAGAGAAGGAGGTTTTGGCAAACAGAGTCCTTTGCCCAATGACCTTCTGAGTGAAAGCTAAAAGACCATATTTATTCCCTTGCTCTAAGCTTCTCACAGTGTATCAAGATTATTTTAGATGTTCCATTTAACAATGATTTATTAGCTCCCTTCCCCTCAGCAGCAATCTCACCCTCTTTCATGTATCATTAATTTTAATCCAGTTCTTTCCCTCTAAAGTAGGTCCCTCTGGTTCAGCCACTGGGCGAGTCCCTGTTGCTGTGAGCAACCTGAGACCTGGAAGGGCATCTCGCAGTGCATCATGAGGGTCTGACTGGGTAAGTGCAGAGAAATACAACCATCCTGTCCACTAAGCAACAAAACATTTTCAACAGTCAGCTCCAACTTGATGGGCTGTGGGAAAAAGACAATCGGTTCCATCAATCTCTTTGGAATTCTTACAGTTAGGTGCAAACTAATAGACATGGTGCCTTGTTGTAGAATATTACCAGCTCTGGAGCCCTTCATTGGAGTTCCAGTGCGGAGACCACCAGGTCCAGTGTTGGAAAAGAAAATTGTGGTAAAGCAGAGAAGACTCGTTTGTAAGTGCCTCTGTCATCACCCCTCCCGTCCTCCCCAATTCCATCACAAAAGCATAACAATTTATCAAAAGCGACCTACTGTTAGTCCTTAAACAAATTAAGTTGCAAAACAAGATGCTGGAAGGTTGCAAGCCAGCTAAGGAGGCGTTTTAACTGTCCATTCCAGTTTTCTATTAACCCAAGACTTTGAGGGTGATAGGAATGTGGTAAGTCCATTGAATGTGCTGGTTCTCTGCCCACTGTTGTACGGCATGGGCTGTGGAGTGAGTCTCTTGATCTGAGAAAACATGACTGAGAGGGCCAAGCTGGCTCAGTCTTCTGTTGTGTGGTGTGAGTGGCTGCTTTAGCACACAGGCTTCAGCCATCATGTCAAAGCCAAATCCGGACCATGAGTCAAGCCCTGTCGGTGTCCATTTGCATTCCCTTGGAGAAATAGTCAAATGGCCAATATAATCTACTTGCCAGCTGTGGGCGGGACCTCCTCCCCAGGAAATACTTCCCAGAACTAATAGCAAATGTTGCCTTTTCTGTTGGTAAACAGGACAATTTTAGTAACAGTTCGAGCTTGAGCAGGGTGGGCAGTACAGTTGCTGTTTGGACCCTCAGTGCTCAGCTTGAGTGTCCCAGGAATAAGTTATTGTCACTGATTTCGTGGACCCGAATTGTCACTCCATGAGATTGAACTGGGGCATCAACTTGATGATTCTGGCCACCTTCGGGCCCTGGCATAAAATTTTTTTTGGTGAGCGTCAGCATGCACTGCTTTGATTTGCCTTTTAAATCCCCACAGAGATTTCCCGAGAGCAATAGCCTACGAGAGCAATAGCCTACACGGGGAGCCCTGTTAATGTCCAGTTATGTAAGAACTCGCTTGAACCAAATTGTGAGTCCATTGGCAGGAGGCATACAGCCAATGAGTGGGTTTACCCGTGTTTAGTTCCTGTCGCCGTCAGGAATGTAGGCTACCGGGTCAGCTTGTTCATCTCTTCTTCCAAGAGGGTTTCGCCAATCTGCTGGCCTCAAGGTAGCTGCTTTCCATGTTGAGTCCTGGCCTTTGACTCTGGAACTGTCATCTGTGAGCCAGGCCAACTGCCCGGAATCCTTGGGCTATTGGTTGAAAGGAGGGGTCCACAGAGCAACAGCAGCCGGCAAGTCCCTGGGGAGTTCCACAGTAGGTCCCAGGAGGAGAGAGGCTACTTGCTTCAATAAGTACAATAAGCATCACTGGTAGCGTGCTCATGTGTAGACTGTTTCCATGTTCTCGTGGAACTCCTTTGGGCATTTCTGTCCTTACCAGAAGGCTTTTCTTGACATCACCCATAACATGATGGGTATTTCAGGTCTTAACAGCATTTTGTGTCCTTCAGGTATTGAGACAGGTATGTGCCCAACAATAAGACAGTAACTGTTTTCCAAACAGAGTATGAAAGAAAGCAGAATCTAGTAATTTAGTCCAAAAGCTCAGAGGTTGCCCCTGCGCAGCAGCTCTAGGATGAGTGTGGGTGGCCAACACTTGTAATGTTATTTTAGTGGTGGGATCACACGGTCCAAATGGAGTAAATTGATCTATAGCTTTCTTCACGTCTAACATATGTGTTGCTGTTCAGGCCAAAGACGGTCTCTTAGCTGGGCATGGTGGTGCATGCCTGCAGTCCCAGCTACTCAGGAGGCTGAGACGGGAGGATTGCTTGAGCCCAGGAATACAAGGCTTCAGTGACCTGTGATTGCACCACTGCACTCCAGCCTGGGTGACAGACCATCTCCATTAAAAATATATATATATGTATAAAAGTACAACAACCACAAAAAAACAAGATGGTCTTTTTTCTGGATGATTTTATGGATTGAGGCTAATATTATTCCTAAGTGAGGGATATAATTTCTCCAAAAGCCAAATAAGCCCACTAAGCATTGAGCTTCTTGTTTAGTGTGCAGAGCGAGGGGTGACAATAACTTATTCCTATTGTTCTACGTGTGGTAGATCATAGGTTGCTGCAATCCATGTAATTCCCCCGAATCTAGTCTGTGTGGGCCCTGGGTTTTTGCAGTTAATCAACCATCCCTAATTAGTTATATGGTTTATGACCTTAATAAGGTTGTTTATAGCTTGAACCTCAGTCTCACAGATAAACATATCATCAATATAGCGTAGTCAGAACAATGTCCAGTTTATCAGCTCTAGGTCTCACCTTACCAGGTCGTGACACTACTCAAGAGAGTTCAAATATTGTTCAAGGAATGCAATACATGTACATTGTAAACTGTTGCACATAAATGCAGATTATTATGGGCTCTCCCTAGCAACTGACAGTGAGAAAAATTGATTACCTAGATCAATTACAGAATACCAGTCTCTTTTAGTTAGAATAGTCTACACGATACGGGGCACTTCTGAGGCTTTTGGGGGTGCTGTTCTGTTGAGCCCCCTGTAGCCTACTGTGAATGTCTGTGGTCTGTCAGCCTTTCCCACCGTCCACACCCGGGTGTCAAACAGTGAATTGGTGAGTACTCATAAACCTGCATCTAATGTTTCCTTAATTAGAGCAACAATTTGTTGTTGCTCTTCAGGTCTCTGTTACTGTTTCAAATTTACTGTTTGAACTGGTTTGGGTAACTCTGAAGGCTCCTATTTTTGCATGTTCAATTGGACAAAAATACACGTTATTCCTTATTTCATTTTATCCAGCAGGGGGAGGACTTTCCATTCAGACTTTACCTCTGTACCCATTAAGCATTCAGGTCAGGGAGACACCATCACAATACACATTTTAGAAAATCATAAATTCCAACTTTTAACCAGACTTTAACTTTGGTCCCTTCTGCGGTAGCATCCCCATATGCCCCTGAATTAATTCCATTGCCCCGAGGGGCTCATTAGCAGGCCTGGGCGAGATTGTGCACTGCGTTCCTGTACCCAGGGAACTTACAAGAATTCCTTCTCAACCGTGGACCGTTTCACTCACACGTTGGTGAAAGGCCTTGGGAACCCCACTGGGAACTGGATCAAGAGAGCCTGGCCTTCGTGTCAGTCTTCTTCCTTCATTACCAACTTTCATTTATTTTTATAAGAAATGTCGCTTTATTTTTAAATTTTGGAACAGTCTCACTGTTAAGGCAAATTTGCAAGTATAAGACAAAGAACTCCTGCCTTAATGCCAAAAGTGGGTATTTTGGCTTCTGATGTTGTAGGCTTATTGGAACCTTTTTCTTTCTGAAAATTTTCTAAGCCTTGGAATTTTACATCCTAGGGAGTTTGAGAAGACTTAGTTGTGGGAATCCCAGATTCCTATAAAATGCTGTCAAGGTTTTAGTGGCACTTTGTCAATTTCCTCATTTTTCATGCCATTTAAAAATTAACTGTCTACTTCAAAAAAAATTGTCTAAATATTTCCACATAAGAGCCTGAATTTTTTCATCTTGGTTTGATTTTCTTTCTTATGGAAAGCTCTAACCTTTTTAAAAAACAGTTTTGTTTAGATACAATTCACATACTGTATAATTTACCAAATTAAAGTATACACTTCAATGGTTTTTAGTATATTCACAGAGTTGTGCAACCATCATCACAATGTTTTTTTGAGAGTGGCTCTCAAAATTTTTTTTTATTTTTGAGAGATCTCAACACAATCAATTTTTGAACATTTCCATCACTCCCCAAAGAAACTCTGCTTGACTTTAGTCATCACCCCCTGACTGATTTCCTGGTTGCTTCCCCCTGACTCTGGGCAATGCAACCACTGATCTACTCTCTGTCTCCATGGATTTGTCTATCTGGGCATTTCGTAGAAATGTGATCATACATGATCTTTTCTGCCTGGCTTCTTCTACTTTGCATAGTATTTTCTTTCTTTCTTTCTTTCTTTCTTTTCTTTCTTTCTTTCTTTCTTTCTTTCTTTCTTTCTTTCCTTCCTTCCTTCCTTCCTTCCTTCCTTCCTTCCTTCCTTCCTTTCCTTTCCTTCCTTCCTTCCTTCCTTCCTTCCTTCCTTCCTTCCTTCCTTCCTTCCTTCCTTCCTTCCTTCCTTTCCTTCCTTCCTTCCTTCCTTCCTTCCTTCCTTTCCTTCCTTCCTTCCTTCCTTCCTTCCTTCCTTCCTTTCCTTCCTTCCTTCCTTCCTTCCTTCCTTCCTTCCTTCC
>CAUYRT010034942.1:0-48627 GCA_963574885.1 Lepilemur ruficaudatus
TTTTGAATGTAACAAGATAAGTCAACTTGAGTGGTAATATATTTTGGGAAATCAGCTCACTACAAATTGTGACTGTAAACATTGTACTGTAAATGTTTTGTAGTTTTCCCCCAATAAAATTTTAGGAAGAAAAAAAAAAAAGTTCAGTGGCAAACTCCCTTCACTGAGCTTTTACATAGGCCTTTGAAATATATACCTTTAGATTTTATTTGGCCCGAGAGGACCAAACTTTTTCATCTTTAAAACATTATAAATTACACACTTAAAAGGATTTTTTTTCAATATCTTTCCTATCATCCAATACACAATACATGCAGTTTTTTTCTTGATTCCAAAGATGTGTTAGTGGAAGAGAATTTGATTGCTTAAAAAAAAAAGAAATAAAGAAATTGGATTGCTTGGTTTGGCTTACTGCTGCCTTCAGTGTTCTGAGAACAATAATGCAATTAGCTAAAATGTTTATCCACAAAATTTAATTTCTGGGGAGTATCTTCTCAAATTGCCTCTTACAAGTGTAATGGAAGCAAGCAATTGTTTGTTGGCTTTGTTGCCAAAATTGTGAATGGCTAGATTTTTATAAAACTTGGTGGTAATGCATGTATAATCATGTAAACTCTCCATTGTAAAATTGAATGAAGAAACTAAATTTTGTAGACAAACACTTTTGTTAATTGTGTTTCAGTGTTCTCGGGCCCAAGTGAAGAAATCCTCGGTGATATTACTTATTCCACAAATAAAATTTTTAATAGATTACTTTTCATTTCAATTTAATTTCACACCTGCTTAAATATACTGAAATAGCAATATTTTTGGCTTGTCAGTTTCTGGAAAATCCTAGTGATAAGTAGTTGAAAATGAAAGTTTGATATTTATTCTGGACATACTATAATTATCCAAAGAAAATGAATGCTTATTGTTATATCAGTAGCAGTCAATATTGTAGCAGTAATACCCTATAATATCACCCTTGAAAAGAATTGCTAATAGAACAGAGCAGAGGAAATGTATTATAAAACCTTTGCTGTATATATAGCTTATATAGCTTCTGAAAAGTTATCCCTGCACAAAGTTTATACAGATCATTTCCAATAACTTTGCTTTACTGTATTATGTTATTTCAGGTGCTTTCTCTCTCTCTCTGGCCTATTTTCTAGCTACAGTTAAAACATATTCGATTATAGTATGCTAATTTTACCAAATAAATATAATAAAATATAAGGGTTTTAATAGCTCACTGAATCCATTCAGCAAAATATTACAACAAATTAAAACTTTCATTTAAAAACCAGCTAATTGCAAGCCATTTGATATAGATTCAAAAATATCTGAAAATATTTTAACTGGCATGGACTTCAATAGAATGCCAATGAACAAATTTCATGTAAAACAATTTGGAAAACATTGCTATGGAGGGGAATCGCTGACCAGTTAGAGTAGAAAGAGTAACACATAGATTTATTATCTCACCCGAGAGAATGCATTGTGCTGATGTTAATTGACAGGCAAGGAATAATGGACTAATGGAGTCTCCACCAAACTAACCAGTGAGTTTTACAGTTACGTTGAAAACCATAAGTTGGAAACAACATCTGAATTGAGATCGTCGTAGGGGAAGGATTTATTTTTAAAGTGCTACCTACAGTGTGCCTCTTACTCAACTGCTTTCCACATTTCCTGTGCACACAAACCCTCCAGTGACAATATTCTCTAGCTTGTAGCTATAGCAGAAAGTTAATTTTTAAGAAATTTAAAAATTGATACACCATTAGATTTTTTCTCATACATAATTAATATGTTTAATATATTTTGAATGCAAACTAAGTTATAATGTTGGCTCATTTCTGCTGTTAATGATGATAAAATCTTTCATGTAAAGAAAAAAAAATTATTTACTTTCTTTGATGATGCTCTAGATGAGCCAAAATCTAGTTTTTTTTTATAACTCTTACAGGAATACACATATCAAGTTACATAATAACACGTTTGTTCCATTAACCTCAAGGGAGAGGTCTTACTTGGTGTGAATTGGTTGTATTGTCACCAACTTGACTCAGTTGAATTGAGGTCTTGGGCATTTTATCACTTGAAGGGCTTTGATTTCTGAAAACATGCTGTGTCGTATATACGTAAAACTGATGGCGTAACTAACACAATTTTGCTTTCCCAGTGGCTGCCTGTTCTGTCATGGCTAAGTTTAATTCATCCAGGAGAGAAATCTTTACTGTAGTTCGTATTAATTTATAATGTAGTTACTATAAACCTATATCTTTTCCAGCAAATACATTCAATTATACATTGATACTAATAACATGTATCTGTATATTGCTTTCACTGGGCTTTTTGGTGTTTCTCACATTTAAATTTGTATTCAGGTAACATTCACTGCATGTCTACTATTTCCCAGGTTCTATAAAACATTTTCACATGATTTATTAAATAATCTATTAACTTAAGAAGATACTATTCCCACTGAGATCAATGAGACTTTGATTCCATAGAATAAAGTTTTATGCTTCACTGTCAGTTTTCTGATATTGTACACATATATTAATACTATAATATGTAACAATAGCAATAATAGGAGTTCACTTCTTCAGAAAATATCAAAGTTTATCCTTTATAATTATTCCAAAATCATATAAAGTGAGGACTTTTGAACAATCAACCGTTTCTTTTTTGCATATTAATGTAGCTTATCTTTTTCCTATTAAAATGTTTTCACTTGTTCTCACAGACTTTCTGAATTTCACGCGAGTTTCACAGTCATCTAGGAAGTAATGCTTCTGCAGAAAGAAATCAAGAAATAGACAGATGTGAAGCCGTTTCTGTGGGTTGGCCAGCATTAAAAACCAGTAGTCAAAAAGCCATCCAAAAGGGAGTGGGGCAAATGTGGGAGCACATGATCTTCTGAGGTCCAGCTTTTTCGAACTCCTTGAGAGCTCCCCTTATTCCCTAGAGAGTTGTAAATTGCAAGCATCTTTCTAGCTCTCCATTCCTGGTTTGCTCTGGAGTCTGTTTCCTCACCAATTTTTCCACTCCCTTTTCCACCACGTAGCTGGAACATCCATGTTCCTAAGGTGCTGCTTGAGACTAGTCCTGTTCTCCCATAAAAAAAATTTGACAGTATTAACTGGTCTTTTCAGGCTCTCCAGGGGTATGTTGAATTTCTTATCACCAAGAGTCGATTCTTCAAAGACAGATTTTAAAGTTTAAATAAGAGATTTTATTTCTCTGTATTTCACTCTCAAGACTGTTGGAGTATGTAGTTGTAGAAAATATAATGGGCGAGTAATAAAGTGGGCATTGGAGAGCCATGCCATGCTGTAATTTTAACGAGTAAGTAAACCTGGACTTGGTAAACAGATACTCTGTTGAAATTTCTGGAGGGAGTCATTCTTCGTATCAATTTTGAAGTCTTTATCACACTCAGCAGGCTAGACTCTGAATGATGAGATAATAAAGTGATGTTAGTTTTGATGTATTTTATTTTACCTTGAGAACAACATCATTGGACAATGTCTCACTGAAAGTGCAGTCCTAAAATTTGTCAGTGTCCTTTGTGATAGGTCCAAGAATTAAGAATAAGGAATAGTTGCAACAAATGTGATAAAAAGGAATTTACAAGAAAGCAGCTTTTGCCATTCAAAAAAGAAAAAAAAATGATGATTTCACTTTGGGTTTTGATGGATTGAAAAAAATCAATTTTAGTAGACCCTTCATTAAATGTCATAGAGTGAGAACGATGAGCCTTTATAAATATATTGACAATAAATGGCACCACCGTCTAACCTGAAAAATTTATTATTTTTGTCATTGAAACAAGTTAGCTTATCTATTTTCTTGTGTCTATTAACACTTAAAACATGGCAAATAAGTTCATATTTAAAGTCTTCAGCCAGACTTGGTCAGTGAGTTTAATTCATGTTGGTCCTGTCTACCAAACTTATCCTGATTCAGTGTTATTTAGCAAAGTAATGTTTTCTATTTCGCCTTTTCTAGCTTCCCTAGATTTTGCTGCCCATTACATCTTTTATGCTTCTTTTATCCCCCAACTCCATTTATGGAACCTCTGGTACAGAATACAGTTTGTTCTCTCTCTCTCTCTCTCTTTCTCTCTCTCTCTCTCTCTCTCTCTCTCTCTCTCTCTCTCTCTCTCTCTTTCTTTTTTATATATTTGACTTCCTTGCTATACTGCAGAAATAGGAACTGACATTTGTTGGATCTTTCAAAATGCAATAATTACTTGAATAACCAGATCAGATCTGATGTAGAGAACATGTAAATAAAGGAATCTTTTTTTTTTTATTCCTCTCTTTCTGCTTCTCTTCTCTTGGGCATATACTCTTTCTCTTTCCAGAACTGTATCTCTGTAACTCCTCTCTGACCCAATGCAAACACATACACCAGTCCTATTCGCTCCTTCATTCTTTCTAACTGCAAAGAAAACAATAACTTACAGTAGGGTTACTTGAATTTATTCACATATTCTAATTAGAAATAAAAGTCTTGAATGGACCATTTATTGAACAGGACAATCCCTTACTTGTAAGTAGAAAGTATACGGAAATGGAAATTGTCCATGGTGAGACATTACTCAAATTATTATTTATTCAAAAGTCAAAATGGTCTTGGTTAATACTCAGAACTTCAGTTCAAGATGTGTAACATTTAAATGAACTATGTGAAACTCGGGAATAAAGATGGTTCGTTGATATTTTTCACAGTAGGAATTAATATTGCTGACTAGTTTATCCGTAACTTTGGAAGTTTGTATTATTGCTAAAGATGTCATCTTAAAAACAGAATATTTTCAGTATGAAACAAAACTAACTGACATAAATCGTATATCATTCAATAATGTATAATAAAATTATTTAAATTTATCCATATTTCATCTTTTAGGTTAATTCCATTAATTTTCAAGATCAGTTTTACAAATACTATATATGTATTACATTTTCAAAGTGTTTAGGTTTGTAAATTAAAGTAAAAAAGCATGTCAACAAATGGTAAGAGAAATGTCACTGTTCTGTAGTGAATGATTAAAAATGCTAAATGAACATCTAAAGCTGTTAGTACCAGTTCTATTATTAGATGTATTAAAGATATTACTTCAACTCCATGGGCCTTGATTTCTACCTTAAAAGTTGAGTGTTGGACTTCAAGATTAAGGTATCCTCCTGACTCTGAATGTTTTAATATTTAAAAGCCTTCCTCTTGCCCTATAAACTTAACCTGCTTCCTTTGGGATTTTAGGAGTGCAGAGGAATGTCATTCCTGTTTGCTCTTATGTATGATATGGTAGATGAGAAGCTCAGTTGGAATGACAGAGTATAATTTCCAAATTTAAAATGCTGTGTTGACTAATGCAGTAAATTTGTACTTAGCTATAAGTAGAAGCGTTGAGTATCAAGCCATACGATCAGTGCAAGTATGCTCCTGAGACAATATAATTCTCAGCAAATGAAAATAATCAGCAAGAAAGCATATATTTCCTTAATGGAGTACTGAGAGTTTATCAGCTCCTACTGGAGCTTTCATAAATTAAAAAAAAAAGAAAAGGGAAAGATTCAGCTGAATTTTTAAACTTCAGTTAAATAAAAAGGTTTTGTATATGTTATATATTAATAATATCTACAAGGGTTAATCCCATGTTGAAGAGAGCAGTGCAATAATTATAGAAATGAATATAATTATTACAAGTGGATTTGAGGAATTAAAATTGTCACATTCTTTCATTTATTACCTTAGTATATCAGACCATTGTTAAAAGCTTTTGCCTCAGTTGAATGAGCAAGTGAAATAAATGCACAATTAAAAAAAACCCTCATATATGAAAGAAGAAAAATAATATTCTTTGTTTTCTGGAGGTGATGGGAAAGTCAATTAGAAATAATTCCTCTGTTAAACCAGGCATTTTGTAAAAGAGAACCATCCCTGTATATTGTTCCTGAGATTCCCTGTGAATTACTGGCAATGTGAGGCCATAGTAGCCAAGCTCTTTATTCCTTCCAAACCAGTTATTGTGCTGCTAATTAGAATTGGATATTGGTGGTAGTGGAAATGGGGGAAACTATCAATGTTACTTTGTGTTAAATTTTAATCACACAAGTTAGGACATTCAGAATTATGGTTTCCATGGTAACCACAACACTGAGCCCTGTGTGAAGGCATTACAGTGGGGATCTTTGATTAAAGGAAAGTAAACCAGAAGTGAAACAAAATGCTCCATATGTGCAGCTAAAGTTACAAAAAAAAAAGAAGGGTTAGCTCCCTTGTCCTTAATTATATTTGCTTAATGGTATGTCACGTGTTTGTGCAGTACACTGAACGGTCTGTTATAATTCTCATGAGGATGCTCTGTTTTCCTTAGATTTTCAATTATTATTTTTATACCATCTTTTGCATTTTTTAGATTTATCTAATTTTTTATGCATTTTTAAAATAACTGAAGAATCTGACTTTAGGGACCTCCATAGCCATTCATGTGGAAGGATTTTTTTTTTCCCCTGAAAAATTTTGGAAATTGGGTGGATAGGATTGTAGTACTGGGATTTTCGCTTACAATCTTCCATTTTGAATATTGACATTAACAAAGCTATTTAAAGTTCTATTTTTATTCAATTGATTTTTATCAGCATGAAAAGAATGTTAAGCAAGAAATGAAGGTGATTAATTCAATCTATATAGCACATTGGATCTGTAAAAACATTGTACCAGTAAAAGTAGTTGGAGTCACCGATCACTGTAGACAAAATGTGTTTGGAGAATATTTACTTTTGAAGAATGCATTTTAGTCCAGAATGGAGATATTAATCATTAAGCCATTCATTATATTATATCCCTGTCTCATTTTAGATGAAGATGAGATTTACTTAGCTTATAATTTATATATAATTATATATAATATGTAATATGTATATATTATATAGTATGTATATATTATATAATATATAATATGTATATATAATATATACATGCATATGTATATATTATATATACATATATAGTTTATATGAAAAAAGTTGTTTCATATAAATACATGCGTATACAAGCATAAATGAGAAATGTTGGTGCTGTAGGGGCAGAAGAGGCCTGCTCAAATTAGGAATTTTTTAATATACTGCAGTAGTGCTTCACTGAGCAATTATGGGTTTAATTTTACTAACTTTATGTGTTTTAAGGAACATATGGTCCAATGATATTTTTGTTAAAAATAAGTAAAAATAAGGATATAAGTTTCTATATTTTTATTTCAAAATATTGAAAATGCTAGTCAGACTAATATTTATGATATAGTTCAAAAACCTATAACATATATTCAAATGAAGTATGTATATTCAGTACTTCTCTAGTAATACTTAGGCATAGATGAATGCCCATGTTTCAGACGTCAAAGTCAAACACCATTTTACGGGCCATTAATCTGTCGAAGGGGTCAGAATACTTTCTTTGTAAAGGGCCAAATGGTAAACACTTTAGGCTTTGCAGGATATGCGGTCCTTCCTAACTACTCAACTCTATTGTTGTACAAATGCAGCTAAAGTCAATATGTAAAGAAATAAAAATAGCTGTGTTCCAATAAAATTTTAATAGACACCGAAATTTGAGGTTCATATAATATTCACATGTCATGAAATATATTTTTTTCTTTTTGACTTTCTTCAACAATTACAAAATGTAACATTCTTAAGGGATACACCAAGGAAAAAAAATGAATGTGGCAAATTAATCTGATAGACTAGTTTGCTAAACCCTGGTCTATTGGATTTTCCACAGTTTGTGGGAGAAAAGGTTGTTGCTGCTTATTCATTTATTATTTTTTAAATTATTTGCATTACAAAAATTAGTACTATATATTCAAAATTTTTTAAAATTATATAATTTCCGGTTATGATCTGAATACTTGATGATTCATTGTATTTTGAAATTATGGTACTATCATCTGCATGGATTTGATAGATTCAATAAGCATAGCACCTTTTTCTACATGTTAGTTTTAATTAAGTTGAGAGCTAGATAAAGATTTGGGCATATTGAGATAAAAATGTTAATAAAGTGGTTGGAGAATGTAGCCTATACAAATACCTGCAATGGCTCCCTAATATCATGTCCCAGAATTAAGCAGTTTCAAGCACAGTGGAATACACACATGCCTCCCTAGGTAGGGTGATCCCACTGTAAAACTTACGGTATGGAGTAATACACCAGTGTCTTGGTTCCTTTGCACACCTGGCTGCCTAGAAATGGGAGACAGAAAAGACAGGAGCTGGGTATGTTAAGTTCCTTTTCTAAACTCATCAGTTAGAGAAGTCACCTTCTTCCCTCCAGCAGAGTGAATAAAAGCTCACGAAAGTTACACTGAATGCTGTTCTTTCTCATGAAATGATCCCTCTTTTCCTGAATTCTCATCTGGTTGCTCATAAGTCATGTGTCTTCATAGTAAGTCAGTAATCTAGTAAGTCAACTGTTTTTCTGTGAGCCATTTTAACATATTATCAAATAAAGGAGGCATTCATAGGAACCTCCTACTTATAACTGGGCAGTCAGAAGCACAGGTGACAAGTTAGACTGGTGTCTGCAATTGCGGGGCAGTCTTGTAGAATTGAGCCCTTGACCTGTGGGCAGGCAGACGGTGTCAGAATTGAACTGAATTGTAGGCCACCTAGTTGGGTCTGGAAAGTTGGAGAATTGGTTGATGTGAGGGGGGAAAAAACACGTATTTGTTGACCCGGAAGTATTGAGTGCAGCAGTAGCACAGTGAGGAAATAGAAGTTTTCATTATAACTTTTGTATCCTAATCTTAATTTACTTCCTTGGAGGTTTCATCTTCAAATACAATCACATAGGGGTTTAGAGCTTCAACATATGAATTTTGAGGAGACATGATTCAGTTCATAATATCTGTACTGTGCCAGACTCTATGCTGCTTACTAGATACATAATAAATTCCTGGTACCATGTGTTTATAGTCCATTGGCAGAAACAGAAATTACTAAAATAATTGCACTAATTTGCAATTGCAAAGTGAAGTCACTTTTCTGAAGGGAAGAAACAATATTTTTGAAAGCATTATAATAATAAAGAATATAGATGTAATGTGTGATGAAGAAGTCAAACTTAGCCTGATGGGTTCATAAGAAGGCCCCCTGGGGACTAGAGAGAAGGGCTCTAGAAAAAGGAATCAGCTTGTGAGAAACTTTCTCACTATAGGGCAGTGGTCCACAACCTTTTTGGCACCAGGGACCGTTTTCATGGAAGACACTTTTTCTATGGCCGGGGAGGGATGGGACATGATTTGGGAATGATTCAAGCACGTTACATTTATTGTGCACTTTATTGATATTATTATTACATTGTAATATATAATCAAATAACTGCACAACTTGCCATAGACTGGGGACCCCTGCGGTAGGGAACATGTTTCTGTAATCTTTCCTGTTCAGGTAGTATTAGGAGGATAGTACCTTTCTCTTTTCCAATTTTAACTTACTTGATGTGTAAAAATACAGGAAGAAATTCATGACCTGCAAAAAGTCATTCAATTGAACTTCAAACAGCTTACCTGAAAAAGTATAGATATCTCATTTGAATCCACCATGGCTTTAATATTTATTATTACGGAGGGTGCCTCAGCTGGGTGTTGCTGCTAAGAAGTGGAAACTTTCTTTCAATATATCAATTTTTAGCATCACCCTGAATAAAAAATAAAGATCTCGATTCTATGTATAAATCATTTAGTCTGCATTAATACCATATTCACTTCTGTCCTTTGCAAAAAAGTGTCTGCTTAATGCCAGTCAAAAAGGCAAAGGCATTCATGTTTTCGATAATCGATAATCAAGTCTAAAAGTATCAGAGTCATGATTAATAGCTTAAATATAACACTTTTGTCTCTTTAGAACTCTAGTGTGTTACTTAGTATCCTCATATTTCAAAAGAATATCTAAAAATGGTTCAAGTACACGTGAAAATAACATTGAAAATGGTGGGATTTTTATAGGCAGGTTGAGGTATAAATAAAGGTGGGGTGAGTTTACTTACATGGGACTCCACTTGGCCAGAAGTTCTTTGCTAACCCCTTTCCCAAACTTGATCTTAGAAAGTCTTCATAGTAGCCACCTACCTCTTTGAAAAGAGATGGTGTTAATTGAGAGAATCTTAATATGAGTTCTAGATGTCAAGAGTCTTTGAAACCACTGCTACCTGCTCATTACGGAGAATACAAAAATATTGGCAGATGAAAAAACAACCATGATTTTACAGTGAATAAATGATTCCAGTGGGAGGGGCAACATGAATTTTCTTAGGCTTTGAAATACTCTGGCAGGTGTTTCAGGAACTCAGTCTTAATTGTAACTAGTGTTATGATCACTATGTACATTTCTTGTTTCTATATGTGAAGGGCTCATTTCTGTAAGAGGTACTATCTGTAAACTCTTAGTGCTGAATCTTAACTGTATTAGTTGTAATCTACCGAGGTTAGATACATATCTATAGTAATAGCCAAAGAGATTCTATAATTTGAGATTTACGATGGCAATAAAAAATTTTGTTAAGAGTGACTGAATTATTCCAATGGTGTGGGAACTGCCCATTAAGCCAAACAGAATACCAAAATATATTCTGGCACACATTATTTATTTCAGTTGATTCAATTCCCCCATAGTCCTGAGATAAAAATATAAAATGTAAAATTATATGCTAAATATTACTACTGACTATGAGATCAGATTTTGTAAAAAATTTAGAAATTTAAAGTGGAATTTGGAATCAAAGATTTTGACCCTAACTTTGCCAAATTCCTACGTTGAGAAGCTTCTTTGTATTAAATGCAGAACATGTTTTTCACATTGCCAAATGCTAAGCCTTCTAAATAATTAAGATTACTCAGTGTAGTGGTCAGCCACAATCAGAAAAAGAATGCATTTTCATCTGTATAATTCAACATCTGGTTGTCACTATAATGCTAAGCCTACCAGAAATACTCTTTTCCAGATGTGACTTATGGTTTCATTATGTTTTATTCTGTTCAGCCAAATGTATTTGAAAAGCAGTCAAAGATATTACTGGGAGTAAACAAACCTCAAACTGATTATACATTCATTCACTGAAATGATAAAAAAGAATTCATAATGAAAATATTTAACACATTGAGAAGGCCTCGTACAACTGCTATTTATATACGTATTACCTTGTTTAGTTTTCGTGTCGACGGTTGAGAACAAATTCTGTTTGCTCCTCATAGGATAGATGAGAAAACTGAGGATACAAAATTTGTGGAATGTCACACAGATAATGTGGGAAAAGAAGACTTTGAATCCAAGCTGACAACAAAGGACTACACAATGCCATCTATTTTGCTATAGTTTCTAGTGTAACTTTTTACCTTGCCTATGAGAATGACTTGGGTGGTTAAATTTCATAGGTCAAATGACTTAATTCTCAAATTTTTAATGAGGCACTATATATTGCTCTTATAAATTACTAATACATTTTAAAGATGCTATATGTTATTAAAAGACATATTTACCAATATGTCTCTCCCTGATGAACATGCATATTTTTTTGGCTATGCTTAAACTTGTTTTTACTGTCTCTATGTTGATAGATGATCCACGTTAATAAAAAATTAAATGAGATGGATGTTATATCATTTCCAGATTTGCATTATTTTGAATTTAACTTTTTTCCTTATTTGTTAAAATATAACAGTATAATGTGGTTAATAAATCGTTAAGAGTTATTAAACACGAAATATTGTACATTTATGTTTGAAGAGGCAAGGGTAGTTCAAATATCGTACTGAAGTGTGTTTTTATAAGAAAATATTCTGCAAAACTTATTAAACATGCCAGGTTAGTAAAAATGTAAAACACTGTTACTATTGTTCTTTAATAGGTGAGCTTATCTCCTGTAATGGCTAAATGATGTCATTGGTATTTCTTTCAGCTAATAACAGTATGTTGCATGCTACAAATTATTATTCCATGGAACCAACTGTCATAAAAAAGAGTATAGGGTTTTATATTTCAACTAAAGGTAAAAATAACAAAATAAAATGTTATGGATATGATTACTTTAGTCTGAATTGTATAGGTCTTTTTACATTTCTATGGCATTCTAAGTTAGTCAAATAATTATACAAGGAATTCAGCAGGACGTCTGTATTTTGGTTTCAGTGATAAAATTTATATTCAGTGTGTAAGTCTGATACAATGAACCTTACAATGCTTTAATGTTTCAGGATTAGTAATAGGGACAATTTGAGGTACTTTTTGTCTAACTGGGAGCCAAGATTAGAGCCACATGGAAAAAGCTGCATTAAAGAATTAAAGTAATGTGCTTAAAAATAACCTGCTTTGGTATTGTAGAAGTGGGTAGGTCATTAGTCTTCCCATATTAAATTTCTCTCTTCTCAAAATTTATAATTAAAAACATAGTCTCTACTCTTAAGATTTGAATAAAGTCTGAAAGTATAATACCATAAATATAAGAGCTAATCCCTTAATTTCATTTTTTTATGTTTTACAAGCCTTCAAACTTCAAGGTTTGAGGTTCTCACAAACTGACTTTATTCGTAACATCTTGATGATGTTTCAGAGATGTCCACAAGAAATGGGAGAAAACCAAAGCTGTGGAAACCAGTTTTTAGTTGACATTACATCTTCTTTTAACTTCCAAAGCTTTATAACAGTTTCTCTGTCATTGTTATAAAACAGTTTGAAGGACTGAGAAAAGGTAACAGAGATTCAAGTCTCAAGAGACGAAGAAGGTTGGATTAGCTCATACGCAATGTACATACTTTGCCATTAATTTTACAAATGCATGCATTTAAAGCCATAAAACGTTTTTGGCTTGCATTCTCAAGTATAAATGTGTGTACTCTATAAATGAATGAATGAATTCACTAGAGAATGAATGAATACATGACCGACTGAAGAAGTAAATGAAGGGATTCTTTGTAAATCATGAACTCAAAATTATAAATTAGTTTTCCGTAACAAACATTCATTAGACTCTATGAGGAATGCATCTGGAAAAATAACCATCTAAATGCATATGATGGTAAATCTACATTACATCATTCCTGGAACTAGAAGGTGGGGCTGGCAGTGGGGCCAGAGGAGAAGGAAAGGAAAATAAGAGAAAAATGTGTTAAAAAATGAAGGAACCCGGTACTATTTATAAGATGGATCTGTGGATCTCAAAGAAATTTCACCAAAATTTAAAACCCTGCAAAGGTATTTTAAAGATCACATAAAATTGACTGTTAAACTCTTCTGTATGCTTGCTTTCTGTGGGGGTTTTTCCTTCTCTTGGCCTTCAATGAATTCCAAATGTGGTGAGCTTATTAGCTTGGTCCTTCCCTCTCTTGCTGGGCCCCAGTTGGCCAATGAGAAGGCTATTTTAAACTACTGACCCTGCACCTGGGTATTTGTAGCCCATGGGGGTATTAGCTGCTGTCCATTTTTTTTTTCTTTGCTGCTTGTAAAGACTTTCCTCCTTGCTGACTGCAGAGAGATTAATTTGATCACTCCGTGCTTATGAGAATAGGTTACCATAAGCCCGACATGTATTTTCCAGCTCTTACTGGTATAGAGGATTGACTTTGGACTGTAGCCTGGTTTTCTGTTTTAAGCCTTACTAGTGTTTAAATTGGAAATAGATTTTTTTAACCTCTATTATTTATATAAAGTGCAAAAGAATCAGTAATTATGCATTTTAAAAGTCTTAAAACTAACATGTATGCTTTCAGACTGAGATTCAAGTCTAAATTGAGTGATAGCTTGATTTTTTTTTTCTTAGAAGTTTAGTGAGAAAACATTAAGTTTGGATGATTCCGAAGTATTTATGTTGCTCCTTGCTAAGTCTAACATGCTTTTAAGATTATTTCTAACAGCGTTTAAATTATTTTTATAGATTAATTTCAAGGAAACATCAGTAATGAAGAAAGCTGTTTAATTCTTCAGCTTAAATATATTGACTATAAAGTCTACCTAATGCAATTTTCTTATTAATTTTGTCTTCCTGGCTCCTAAGTGTCATCAAGATCAATGATTTTAGCCGTGGAATTATGATATTGGCATATTCCGCCCCAAGACTATCTCTACCTGGTTCATTAGTTTGCTTTCCAGTTGTATTTTAAATAAAAGCAAAGATGTGTTTTAAGGGGAAAAAGTCACTAAGAAATCACATTGTGTTGAAAAATTTTATGAGATATGTAGTCTTTCTCATCCTAAGCATTTCCTTTTCATACTTTTCAAGCAGGATAACATTTCATTTTCTTATGTATAAAAATAAGGCAGTGTGATGGTCTTAATTAGTTCATTGTTCCAAAACACTAGTCCACATGAAATCTACAAAAGAAAGGCACCCAGAAAGCCTAACTGTGTAGGGGTCTGAATATTTCAGTTATAGACCAAGTCACTGCATTCATTTTTTGCTCTGTTTTAGTAATATCTGAAAAAAAGATGACCATAAGCCCTTTTTTTAACCAAAAATTTCAACCAGGAAAATAAAATGTCATGATTTTTATTGTTAAAATGAAGTTGACAATGGTTTGATCTGTAAGATTAATCCAAAAGAATGGGTTTTGTTGTGCTTTTCTTACTTTGAAAGAAGTACTATGTTCATATTTTAAGTGCCCTTTTTAAATTCAAATTTTTATAACGTTAGAACAGTCCAGAGCTTAATTAAGGGATCACAGAATGGGAAATTTAGGCTAGAGAGAACATATTGTAGTTACATTTTTGTCTATGAGGGCATATATACACACATACTAGATTTTTACAGTAATTAATCCAGGTCTTCGTGTGTTTTAATCTCCTTTAAAGAAACAAAACAAAAACTGATTAAATCAGCATTTTGGCAAATATAAGTGAAGGAAAAATTAAAATTCTGCTCTTGATCTTAGCCAAAAAGCCAAGAAGTTATGGGAAAGGAAAAAAAAATAAAACTTTAAAAATTATTTGTTTCCAGTAATTCATTACTTTATAAGATTGATATTTGACATTTTAAAATGTCTTTTTAATATAATTTTATATTTGTAAATTGGTCAGCCTGGTTTCTAAAAATAAGTACCATTTATAGGTAAGCTATATAGAATGATTTTTTTCTTTTTTTTTTTTTGACATAGTTGCAAGAATTATACAAAGACTTCCTGTATATACTACAACCGCATTCCCCAAATATTTTATCTTTTATCGCATTTTTTTTCCTTTCCCTTTCCTTTCTCTCTGTAAATACTCTATTGTGTATTGTGTATTTTCTCTCTTCAAGTGCTTTCATGGGTAGTGCCTATTTTCTTTGAAAGAATAAGGCTATTCTCTCATATAACTCCACAGCTAGGATCAAAATTAGGAAATAAACAGTGTCAAAATACTATTATCTATAAACAGGGATTGCACCATAATTAGCGGAAATCAGTGCAAACTGATAATGCAGGACCTTGGCGGGAGAAGTCAGTTTCCCCTTCTCGGGCCCACCACCCCAGCCCACAGTGGGCAGGTAACCTCCACGTGATTATGACTTCTATGCCTGCATATCCTCAACACCTGGATATCAGTGTTGGGTGAGAACCCTTGCTGAATGCCTGCAGAATACACTATAGTGCTGCCATCCTGGTCCAGGGAGTCACCTCCTTGCCCTGCCCTAAGATGCTACAAGGTACTTGCCCAGCCCTGACCCCGCCCTGCACCTGGGCCCAGATGTCCTGTCTGGTATCAGAGCTGCTAAGGCAGTTGCGGGGCAGAGAGTGACATGGCAGGTGGGAGCTGAGATTCCAGGAGGTCTGAATCAAGTAACTGAGAACCTGTCTGGTGGAGGTGGCGGGATGTCTGACTATACATGCACCGAGGCCCTGGACCTCCTACTCATACATGATCTGTCCTCCCATCAGGCTTTACTTACAAAACAAATTCAAATGTAACTTGTTTAAGAGGAATGATTTAAAAAGCATTTTGGTTTCTGTAAAATATTCATTGGTTAGCGTTTCTTCACATATTTTTATCATATTGAACCTTACAATAATAAACTATTTGCACTGAACAAGAGTTGAGGGATTAGTCAAAGTCTCATTTGGATAAATGAAGAAACTAAAGCATAAAGTAATTAAGGTAATGCCCAAGATAAAAAAAAAATCCACTTATCTGCAGAGTTGACTAAGAACTTCATTATTTAAATATTTCTTCTCTATCATCCATTTCAAAGAACAAATTTGCACACCAGATGAGAAATCCTACCCTAGTTATTTTGGAGTAGTAGTGGAGGACCTATAATCAAATTATAGCTGTGTTTTTCAATAACCCCATAACCTGGGTAAAATACTTGCATGTTATTATTTTTCTATAAAACTGGCAAATGCCATCTTATTAAAGAATTCACGCAATTGCCATGAGGATCACATGAGATGGATGTGAAAAGCACTAGAGGTCTAATAATAGTATCAACAAGAATAATTGATGTCTCTGTGGCACTTTTAGAAAGTACTATTCATTATTACTCCATTGCTTTATTCATTTGACCTGCTTATTTTTCTTACATTTATACAAAGAAATCATGAAAAATATTTTTAAATGCTATGATTCCAAATACAAATAGGAAGTATTTTCTGTGTTTTCATCATGAGTTATTAAATTTATTGATTTTACAAATTAAATGAATTTCTATAAATATTGTGATCTGTACTATCAAGTAACTAAATCTTAGGGACTTGAGTAAAATCACATAATTTTGGATAGTCCCTTGGGTATGATTGATGTGCATATTATCAACTTGATAATATGTATTATCAAGTTATTATCCAAACAACTTGATAATACATATTTTAGTATTTATTTTCAAGAAACTTAAGCAAATTAGATACTACTTTTCTTTATTCATCATTAATTCATCCCCTTACCCTTTTTTGGTCTTGAAAACATCTGTTCATATTCCAAGGTCCCAGTCAGGTACTACCACATTTGTAAATCTTCTTCTGACTCTTTTTTATTTATATAACTTTTGCGACTTATGTAAAATATATACTAAAAAATTTGTCCCCTCAATACATGAAACAAAATGAGTTACTGCTTTGTATTTTTCTGTCTTTCCATGTCTGAAAAGGAGCAGTCTACACATTTCAGTGTGTGTTGAAGTTGAGTAGTTCTCAGAATCTTTTACTTAAAGTAAACTTTTAGAGCATTGGAGTTCAAAGGGATGTATAACATTTTAATGTCAGGATTAACTTTAGTATCACTAGAAAGGTAACCAATTAGAATATCATCTTTAAAACATTCTTAAATATTTGGCTTTTTCGAATGAATAAGTACCAGTTTCTTTGATTTCTCATCCGTATATTTTCAGCCAATATTGTGACAAACATATGTCACTGTCATGCTTGTGAATATATATATATACTAACGTTTACAAACATACCGTATTTATGCATACACAGATATGGCACAACGGAAGTATTACGGAGCATCTTATTTTATACTTGTTTATATTATTTACTGAGGTTTCCAAGATATTTTCCTTAAACATGATAAAACCAAAATTGGTCCAAAATATCTATGTAGAATTACAAATATTTGAGGCTGTTTCTGAATACCTAGTTCACTGATATTATAAAAATTAATATTAATAAAACCCAACTTGGAGTAATTGTTCTATTAATTAATAGTAATGTGCCTACATGGTTTTAATTTGCATAAAATTTTTAGTTATATGATTTCAGTTTTGTATGAATAGTTTTAAGAATTTATCTGTTAATATATAAACTATATAAATAAGAATATATACTAAAAATATGTGTAATTAAGAATATATATTATGTGTATGTGTAAATTAGGAATTGCTGTCTTGGCAAAAAAGGAAGAAGTTAAGCAGATGGCAGGAAAAGTTACACAGGAAAAGTTCACAGTGAAATTTTGGTAAACATAAAGATAGAAAATATTAATTCCTAGCCTTATAATTATGGAGAGGTACAGCTGAGAGATCTAAGGGAGCCTGGATTATGTGAGTTGTGACATCAATCTGGGTGGCACATGCCTAGGACTTTCTAATTAAGAAGAACTAGATAGAGTTTTAAGATAAAATTACATATATTGCCTGTGTTGCTTACTTTCCAGATTTTACAATTTTACATATCTGGCTTACATAGTATTAATATTTTTTGAACAGTAGGCTCAGAAGATTCCAATGAAAGGGATGTTGAAACTGATCATCAACTACCCAAATAAAACAACTGGAAAGGTATTGACCAACTGAGTAAATAAACAGAATTATTAAGGTTGTGACACACAGAAGAGGAACAGTTAGGAACATCACTCAGGGAACAGCATGGACAAAGTAAGAGGCTGTGAACTTTCATATTTCAGAGAACACTGAATCCAGTATGAACAGGATTAGCAGATGATGAACTGAGAATGTGTTTAGAAGCTGAATTTCAGAGCTGTTGAATGCTGTGATAGAGAGTTTGGACTTCATGTTACATCAACATGGTATCATGTGAGACTTGATGAAGATACAGCCCATTTCGAATAGGTCTGTCTGACAGCTAGTGGTACACAAGATGAGGAGTGGAAACGGAATAGGTGGAGGCCAATGGATTAGGGCCAGTGACGTCGTTTTAACAGATTGAAATCACAGGGAGTGTGAGATTGAGGAATGTTACAGACGTGTGAGATCTGCTAAACGTCCTGGTTCTGTTATTCATTATGCAATTGGGAGTGTATCATTTTGGAATTTAGAACCAAGGCCAGGGTTAAGTTGCGATAAGGAGAGTTGGAGGGGATATGTATATGGCAGCCATGTGCCATGAAAGGAGTACAGAGTAAGAACGTGTGTAAGGATGGGACTTGGATGAACACGTCCATTTAAAGAAGCAGAGGATGAGGACTCGGGGAAAGAGCCTGACAAGGGTTAATGTTAATGAGAGATTTAGAAGAAAACCTAGAAGGGTTTCACCACAATGTCACAGAAGATAATATCGAAGAGAATTTTAAGGAAAAGCATGCACTAGTTTCAAGGATTACTAAAGTTAGATCTGGTAGTGTGTGTCAGGAAATGGGGTTCATATTCAAATATTGAGAGGCAGCATATATAACATCGGGTAAGAGTAGACTCGGAAGTGTGCTGTCTGCCTCTACCACTTAGCAGCTGTGTGAGTTGGTACAGTTAGGTCATGTCTTGCCTCAGTTTCCTCATCTGTAAAATTGGAATGATAATAGTGGCTACATCATGAGTACATCCTGAGGCTTCAATGAATTAATATTTGTGAAATGCTTAACCAGTACCTACCATGTGAGATCTATCTGTAGCTTTATGTTTGCCATATATGTGATAGATACATAGTGTTTTCCAGATATCAATGTTGCAGATAAATACGTATCTATATCTTATATAACTGTGGGTTAATGAAAGGAAGCATTTTTCAGTGAAACAATATGTTCTAAATACAGCTATTTTTAGATGTCGGTAGGTAGACCTGGTTACAGACCCAGGTTCAACTTAAGCCCAAAGCTGGTATTCCCTTCTCCGAGAAGACAGAGTCCAGTGTTTGCTTACCGTTTCATTAGCACAGGCAACAATCACAGTATTGTTAGAGAATATAAACCAGTTCCGATTGAGAAATTAGAGATATTAATAGGAAATTGAAGCACAGCAATTGAAACTGGGGCTTCGTAAAGGAAGTTGTGTTGCTCAAAGAAGTAATGCTAGTAAATGACAAATATTCACAACTGTGTCTAAAGAAACATGACCCTCAAGTTCTTGCCATTGTACCATGTTGTCTCTAGAAAAGAAACGCTTGGGTAGAAAGCAAGCTGAAAAGTGAAAGGTGAGAAAGAATCGAGCATCCCTTAAGTAAACAGTGGGAGAAAGAAGACACTTGGGATGGTATTCTTCACCAGTATGTGGGTTCATGTATTACGTATCTCTATATCCCAAAGTACTGCACACAGTAATCTTACAGTTCATGTAACTGAATTGGATTTTACCACCACTGCTGTAGCTTAGATTTTGGGAGAAATAACTATGGAGTTTTATCAGTTTATTCCTTTTCTCTTTGAACATCAGGTAACTGTATAAATTCTCATGCACTTTAATCATAAAAGGCCAATTTATGGTTAAATTTTTTTCATTTTATTTTGTAGGTAGTATGATTTAAGAAATCATGGCAAATAGCTTGCCTAAGTATTAGATATTCAGAGACTCTCAAGCTTTTATAAATTGGCGTTCAGAAATATGGATGGGAAATAGTCATTTTAATTAGGAAGGTACACTTGGAAATAAAGTAATTTTTTTTAAGGTAATTTCCTTGGTGAGTGCTTTACTGATAGCTTGAATTTATTTACCACACAGATGTCATAATACGTATTTATGGGATAGTTTTTAATTAGAAATAATGGCTTGTAGAGTTGAATTGATGAATTATTTTATCCATATATTGGCTTAAGTGGCCCTAATGAAGGATGATCCCATCGACAGCTTTTGGACTATCAATGCTGAATACTTTGTCTTCTAAAACAGAGCAAAGTCTGCTCTGCATTTCGGTTTATATTCAAAAGCTTCACATCAACTATGAGATACAAAGATAATCAAAATATTAACCTGTGCTGGAAACACACAGGTAATTTTGCCTTTCATCATAACTGAAGCACTTTATAAATTAATATAAAATATCTTATGGCTACATATTTCTAAATGTAAATGGGGTTGGAAGGGAATCAACCAACCTTGTCAAATTTATGAGCATGAATGCAATAGTCTAGCTGATGAGATGGCTTTGCAGGTATGAAGGATATGTCATTCAGAAGGACACATTGATTCGAGTTAGTTCTTTTCTGTTTGTTTGCATTTAATTATGTCCTAAAAGGATTGGTATAGAGAATAAAATATACATGAACTAGCACTTCTGAATTATAAAAGTATATCAATGACATTTCAATTTGGAGTACAACCTCTGTGGGGAGAATAAGGCTGTGTACATGCAACTTGCATTAACAATATTGAATTGAAATGAAAATTTATTTCTGTTTCTCATTCTCCTTTTAGCCAAGATATTTTCTTCCTGCTGAAATGTACATTTTAACATGGGTTGTACTTAAAACCCACAATCAATAAAACTGAGGTCCAAATACAAATAAAGTATAATGTGCCTAATTTCTTTCCTTGTTCATCCCTTATAAGGAGTGTTTCTCAATGCGCCTTACATAATAGGAATTTAAGAAATGAAGTTCTCCACTAACTATGTAGAATTAAAATTTTATCTTGTGAGTGTACTACATATATGATACGCTTATATCAGAATATATTCTGCTGAGTATTTTGATATTAAGGAGAGCAGAGGTTTAGTGACCACGTTAAAACCCCAAGCTCAGGAAAGCCTCAAAGTGGTTGTTAAAAGAGTAATGAGTCCTAAGCAGTAGCTTCCTAGTCGCTGTCTTTGATGTTCAAATAGTAATTGATTGCTACTAATACCCATTCTCCTTCCATATATCTTGGCCTTTTCCCAAAAGTGTGAGCCATGGCTAATGTGAGATAAATGGTTTGCTCCCTTTAATTTTAAATTATTTGTCATTGGAACCATGATCATCATCACAACCAAACAAAAGAGCTGCTGGATTGGGGATGCAATATCTGTATGGATTCTGGCATTTTAGTTGAAATGATCCGTCCTTGCGAGGAATCTTAGGTAAATTTCACTGACCGTGAAATAGGATCTTAAGGTGCTTAAACAATCTCGCTATAAAATAAGACCGATAGATGTGAGGGCCATCTGGCGGCAGCAGCTGTCCCCCCCATGGCTGCTCTCCTTGGATAGCAGGTGCTTCTTGCTTTGTCGGGGGAAATTGTCTCTCAGAGGCTGAACGCTCAACAGCAGATGACCTACTGAGATAGAGGACAACTCTCCTTTTGAAGAGCGCTCAGTCTCAGGTACCTAGACCTGTTTGCCACTGCCGCCAACAAGTTCCATTGAGATGAAGCTGTTCTAGATATTTTTGTTGATAAAATTTATTCAATGACATATAAACGTGTTGCACAGAGAGCAAACCCACTGGGAACAAAATGAATTGGAATATAACAAATTTCTGTTGCGAGACCACCGTGTCAAAACCAATTGTGATAGATTGAAAGCATTTAACAAGTCATATTAATATTAAATCTCCCTCGGGAAAGTATTTTAAGTCATATTATTGATGCCAATAATAGCTTATAAAATTCTTGTCTACTAGAGTCTTACAGTACGTTTCAAAAATAATTTAAGCCCTTAAATAATGTGTAATAATAGCAATAATACTTCCTGTGTAAGTGACTTTGGATAAGGTAATGACTTGATCTCTGCTTTTGTTTCCTCATGAATAAAAAGAGGATGATAGTAGTCACTTTCATAGTCTTGTTATAATGATTGAGTCAATATACATTGTATTCAGAAGCGTTCTAGCGCAGAAAAAGTTGCTACCATTTTTATCGTTAATGATAACAAGCTGGACATACTGAGCTTTCCTTTACCTTTTCTAGAATCTGCTTGCCTTATTTGACATATATAAACCCACTGATCTTTTCTTCTGAATTAGTGTAAGACAAATTTCTTGGTACTGACTTATTTCAAGATGTAATTACAATTACACCACCGCACTGATGATTCCGTGACTGTCATAAAGTCTTCTTGGTAGTAATTATAAAGACAAAAAGATTGGCTCTTTCAAATCAAGTTATTATGTCATATGAGCCTGATGACACTGTTTTCCAATGACATGTTTCTTTCATGCTCATCAGTTACTAGTCCATTCCACATCCACATATGACCCATAATGTAATTAGCTTATAATATAAATATATAATATATATAATATAGGCTTTAACTTTTAAAAGACAAGAGAAGCCTGATAAGTAACAATTACACTGGACTATCCCCTAAGTCAGTGTTGTAAGGGCATTATTATAATATGGTCTTATACATGGTATATTCTGTGTTTACAGCACTTCATTTAGGTATGAAGTTACTTCCTAAAGGTCATGCTTAGGGTAAGCAACAAAACCAATAGCCCTTAGAGATTTCTGTTAATATTAGAATTGGCAATTCCAGATCAATAATGCATAGAATAGAGAAATGAAATTATTATTTTTCTGCATTCCAATGTGAATACTTCACTATGCACTACTCATGTCTGGTATTTTCAGTATTTTATATATATATGTGTGTATATATATATTTATGCCATTATGTTATGGGCTCATATATAGGACTGGGTCTAATGTCTTATTCCCCTTTCAAATGTCAGCTCATAATAGATTGTCACTTCGTACGAATTTAATAAAAGTTTGTTAAATTTAATATACCAGTATATATGTAGTATGTAAAATGTTTAGAAATTGTATCCGATGATGAAATGCTTACAATGAATGGATTTTGATGTCAGATAATTTGTAGTTTCAGGACTATGATAGCTTTTCTTTTTCTTTCTTTCTTTTTTTTTTTTAAGTCGGGCCACCTCTTTCCTCACTAAGGCTGTAACATCTATGTGTCTCATCTTTGAAATATCAGTAGTATTCAAAGCACTTAATGACTCATTTTTTCCTGAAATCTTTTTTTAAATGTGGTGAACCACATCACATCTCTTGCTCTTCTTTTTCAGTTTTAGGGAATATAGTTATTTTTCTTCCTTTACCTGTTCACTGAGTGTTGAAGTTCTTCATGGCTTGGCCTTTCACTTTTGGATTTCCATTCTACTTGACCTCTTACATTTATATTCTGTAAGAGCTGAATCTATGTCACTGACTCCCAAATTTATATGCATATAGTATTTTCTTCTGAGTTCCAAACTCATATAATCAGCTGCCTGCTTGACATCTCAATTGGAGGTCTCGCAGTCTTCTTACATTTATCATTTTCAAAAAGATTTAAACGAATCTCTTCCCACATTCCCAAACTATTCTGTCTACCAATCTTCCTCATGTCAATAAATAAGACTTTAGAATCATTTTGATGCCTCTGTCTTGCTCACTCCAAAAGCTTCAGGTCCAATTAATCGGACCCTCCAAAATGTGTCTCAAATGGATCCAGCTTTGTGTCTCTGCTATCTACTTAATCCAAGCCACCTGATTTTTTTGATTCAGTCTCCTTTACTGGAATGTAAGATTCTTAAGGGCAGGAATCAGATCTGTTTCGATTCTGGTTAATTTTCAAGTGCTTAAGTCAATGCCTGGCTCACATTTGGTATTGGAAGATATTTGTGGAATGAGTGGATTGATTGGGGCTTCCTGGAGGTGCTTCTTCTCTAATCACTGATAAATGTGACTATGACGACGAGGCTCGCAGTGGCCACAGTAGGAGGACTGCCGGCAAATGCTTTATTAATTGACCCTGATATTGTTTTAGGTCAATTCAAATGACATTTTTAATAAAAGCTTTCTGGAATTTTGATACTGATAAATTTTGACAGAGTGGCCCATTCTGTCTTTTACATATCCATTCGCTTATTTTATTTTTACCTTTAGAGACAGGTCCTTGCTCTGTTTTCCAGGTTTGAGTGCAGTGGCATGATCAGAGTTCACTGCAGACTCAATCTCCCAAGCTCAAGTGATCCTCCCACCTTAGCTTCCAGAATAGCTGGGACTGCATATAGGTGCACACCATCACACCCAGCTAACTTTTTATTTTATTTCATATTTTGTAGAGACAAAGTCTTGCTATGTTGCCCAAGCTGGTCTCAAACCCCCCGACTTCAAGCCATTCTTCTGCTTCAGCCTCCTAACGTGCTGATATCACAGGTGTGAGCCATCATGCTTGGCCTTCATGTACTTTTTCATGAAATTTACTGTCAAATAAATAGTTGTAGAAATATATGACAAGTTCCTTATGAGATACACCTTCAAGGAACATTGCTGATATACAGGAGAACAATGAAATGTGCCAAAGTTCACAGGGGAAAGAAGTAAATACTAGCAGGCCTAGCGTTGGAGATTGCTCATTCCAGGTAGAGAGAACATGTTCAAAGGCACAGTGGTGTGAAACATCATGGTGGTTGCCAAAGAGGAAATACAACAGAAGATCAGTCGCCTCGTAACTGTTGAGACCAGTTTCCTAAAAGTCATAGTGATAAGACTTATAGAGGAGAAAATTAACACCTCGTATGAAATACAGAATGGGATCCAAAGTCGTTGTTCATGCAGAGACCTTAGAACAATACTTTTAACTATGTAGTACTTGACACTGAAGAGCGTCTAGTCTGGAGATAAACTTTGGAGATTGATTGATCACCACATAGATAATAGAGAAAACATACAATGGCCTGAAATTTCCAGGAACCATAAACATAGTAGCCAGACCTTTAGCATTTACTAACTGATGTTTTACAGAATAGATCTCTAAAGTTCACAATTAATAATGGGTTCCGTAATGTTGATAGGGACCTAAAAGTAGGAAAACAGAAGATGAATTTGTAAACATATTGTTACATTTGAATATAGAAAAGTCATGTTTGAAGTGGAAAAGAGTAAAGAACAGTGCATCATTGATGCAGAACTAAAACTATGATATGTTGCGATTAAATTGTGTTTAATGATTTGAAAAAATGAATAAACTCCCGTATAAAATATATGCAACATAATGAATACTTTTAGAAAACTTTAGAGTATCTGTTAAAAATTGGAAAACATCCTAAAAATATCCCTCACCTTTTCGTGATTGCTAAGTTTATTCAACAGGAGTCTTTAATATACCATGATATTCCTGGCAATAAGATAGACACTTGGCAATGGTAATGAATTTTATATCACCCTTTCTTTTTCTTCTCTTATCCCACTGATTTCATCGCTCACAGTCTTACCTCTTTGATCTTCAACAGTTTTATATGTGTGCTTTCTTGCTGTCACTGCTATTTCAGTTTACATTAAATCTAGAACGTTCTAACTGATGTAAATTTTCTCTCATCTGCCACTTGCAAACTGCATGCTGGTCTCAGAATCTTCTTTGTAAAATATGACTTTCATCATGCCATTCTCTGCGGAAATATTGAATTAATCCCATCCCCTTGATATATACGGATGAAAATCCGTGGGCAGGAGTCTCCTCAAGCAAACTCTTTTCATACCAGCTTCTCCTGTATCGGCCCCACCTCGGACAAGCTTGTTCTACACTTGGTGCTCTTTCTCCTGCCTGGAATTTTCCTCATCCTTCTCCCTCCCTGCTTCCCTTTCCGACACTCACCCTCACTTCAATGTCCAGATGAAATCCCACTCTCCTCTGCTGGACATTGGTGACACTTTTTTCTAAGTTCTTATGACCCACATCGACTAAATCCAAAGCTTAATCCAAAGCTGATTGTTAGCATTAAACAGATTTTTATTATTAATTTCCTCAAGCTTACGTGACTTGATTTCCCTAGCTACCTGGAAAACTCAGGGGCTGGAGACTTATTTCGTACTTCTTGGAATTCCTTGTGTCCAACATTGTATTACTCATGTACTTTCTGGAAGCATTTTTCTCGATGAGGTGATAAGGCAAATGTGCCTTTATTGAGGTGATAAATATGAATATGATGGGTGGGAAAGCAAGTATGAATATTTTAATACCCCTTTTGGGAATTTACATGCTAAAATGCATACGAAAATATAAAACTGTGTATTTGAATCACTCTATCACTTTTACATTAACCTAATTTATTTCCTTCATAACAGTAAGTACTATCAGAAGTGAACTTATTTATTTTGTTGCTTTTAAAGAAAAGCTATTAATTCCCATAGACTGTGCTCTATGGGAGACTTGCCTGTCTTTACTACTGTGTTCCCTGAATTAGGATAATGTCTGGAACTTAATAAATGTTATACATTAGTTGATTGAATGAATAAATTTAGCAAAAGCATACTATGTTAAGAGGCTGAGAGAGAGGACCTAAAGGTAACATATTACTCTTATTCACTGAGTATTAAGTTGAAGGAAAGAGAAACGCGGGAGAAAGATACTGAGCTAAATACATAGCAAAATCAAGGTACACGCGGAAGCATCGTTATGTTGTTGTAATCTGTTAACTTAAAACCTTATGATTTGGGCTGCAGCTAATAAAGGAAACTTCTTGTGAATCTTTCTGAGATATATTAACTCTGAGGTCACTGTACTTAGAAATTACTAACAGAGGAAAATGGACCGTAGGGGCTTGACAGACAGTATTTGATAAGAGCGACTAACTCTCAGCTTATTCTTCTGTCAAGATCTGGTCTCAAGTAATGTTTGAGAGTGACCCTCGTATAACTCAGAGGTGACATTTTTCTTGCTAAGGAAACAGATATAAATATTGTATTCGCTGAATTTTTAAGCAGCTTTTCTGTTTGTTTTTAGAAGATAACTCCCGGAAGAATACACTTTAAAAAGAGTTCTTTTTTTCTTCTTCCTATACTCCATACCTCCATCCTTCTCTCTTTCCATTGCGTCCTCTCTTTTATATATGTACACACATACATATGCACATATGTTTAATTTGTATGCATACGACATATACCTTAAAATTACCACAATTTCAGCTATCCCCATCAATGATGCATCTGTCCTATATTTCTTTTCAAATACAGTTTATGGTTCTTGCATTTAGAATATTTTTGCTCCACAATTTCATTTTGGATTCTCTGACAAAGTTTAGAAGGACTTAGTAATTGGGCAGCTCAAGTCATGTAACAGGTGATTCAAAGCCTATTTATAAAGCACCAACTGTTGTCTCAAGGGACTTCTCAGACTTCTCAGCCATGTCAATAGATTCCTTGTAGTTCATTAGTGGCTTTTCTTAAGAGCATGACTGAAGATGGTTTTATCAGAGGCTGCATCTACAGATGGTAGGAGCTGAATTGCTATTTTATTTGAAAAATTTGAGATCAGAATACATATGATGTTACATAGTATTTTGTTGAAGCATGATGTTCTCATTTCCCCTATCATGAGTGCATTGTGCTACATTACACTGATTCTCCTAGTTCCTTGCCTTTTCTATTTGTCTTTTCTTAGTAATAGTGGAGGGAATGATGATAATGATCACTACCACAACAATAATAATAGAACTGCAGTTAACTTTTGGAGGTCTTAATATATAGTAAGTCATGTATTGTTTGATTTAAAACTATGCCATTTGATTTCCACACCATTCTAGAACTTAACAGAAGTTAAATTATTTGCCCAATGTTACGGAGCTAGTAGGTAGCAGAACCAATAGCTGAATTCAGGTCTTTTTGGGAGAGTGTAGACTGACTCCCCCAAACTCATTTTTTCCTGCTATTGCTCTTCATACTTCCTTTTTCTTGTCAAAATGACCCATTCTTGGTACATCAATTTTAATCATTCTGTAAATAAGTTTTAAATTGGTGTCTTTAATCCTTCTCTTTCTTCTAACTTTGAATTTACATCTCCAGATGCCTAACCAATAATTCTTTGTGGAAATACTCTAGGAACATCACCCTCTTCCTACCAGTATTGGCTTAATATTCTTCTTGGTTAGTGATACCATACTTTTAATTATTCAGACTCACAACATACTCTTTGTTGCCATTCTCTCATTCAACTGCTATCCACAAATGGGGGGCACGTAATGTTTTTTATCCAATTGCCCAGTTTTCTTCATCATTCTGTGCCTATGGTATGCCTCATATATACAAAATTCTTTTAAATATCACTGCCATGTGGCATCTTTTACAGGCCAAAAATAGCCCTACAAATTTCTCTTACGTGTTGCTGCCGAATAATCTTTCTAAAACGATTATAAAAGATTCCCTTTATACTCTACCAGTCTTCATGACCTCCACATTTTACAAAAAGAACTATAGAGCCCTCCCTTGCTGTCTTGGTATTCATTATGCTCCACAGTTGCATGCCAGCAGATACTGGTTACACCCAGAGATCCTCACAAATCATAAATATTAGTCAAGCTACACACCTTTTCTTTTCTTCTTAATGTTTCCATTTCCTTATTGGTGGCCCTCTTATCTCCCTGCAACCTCCTTTCCTTATTAACTGCTTCTCTGAATTCTACTGTTCCTTCATTCTGTTTAGATTACGTTTCCCAGTGGGTAGAGGTCTCTCTTATGATTGAATGAGCCATGCCTGAGTCAGCTTTCTCTTTTCCATTGTAGATGTTTAGTAAATGTTTTCTTGAATCAGCTTTGTCCAAATTCTAAGCTTGGCAGTTAAAATGTGGATAATTTTTACAGCTCTCAGTTTAAAAATAGAACATGAAGTACTATTTTTGCTGAAATCATAATGATTCTTAATATGAGCATATTGGGTTGATATGTTTTTTTCCTAGTATCATCAGTTTTGACTAGATAGTGTGGTTCAAGATGATGTTCATAATATTCTTATCTAAAAATTAATGTTTTATGCCACCCAGGGAAAATTATGAATAAGAGTGTCAACTAAAGGAATAATTTGAATTAAAAGGAACAAACAGTTTTCTTCATCAGGACTACCAAATGTTTTATTTTATTCCTTATTCAGTAGTATTATCTCAGTAAAACATGTTAATTTTTTTGAATTCAAGAAAATATTTAGAGCACCTAGTATGAAAATTATACTGGGTGCCTGGAATGTGAATTAGACCCCTTCCTTAAGTTGGCTTAAAATAGAATGCTAACTATTAACAAACTACAAAACTTTGATGATAACTGAAATGTTAGTTCAAATATAGTTTTTGGGAAATATATACTTAAAAAAACTAATATAACCATATATTTTTTATTATACTTCTCTATTCCCAAGCATGGAAGGCTTTTTATGGCCAGAAAGAGAAAGGGAATGTAAAACATTCTTGTTCAGGGCATTTACTGCTATGGGGAATTTTTTCGATTTGAATTCATTTTTTGTCCTAAATGATGTTTACTATAGTGTATCTTAGAAACATAAAACAGACTGTATGGCATTTTAAATAGAAATTAAAAGACTCAAATACAAAACCATTTTGTTCTAAATCTAGTGCACTGTTTCTGACCCTTTCTTGCCAAATTCAAGTTAGTTTTATATCAATGAAGTCATGTAGATTTCCCAACTAAAGGCCAACTTCGTCTTTGTTTTATACAACATACGTAGTCTGTTTACCAGCAACCGAAGTAATTTTCCAAATCCCATTGCACCCTACACAGCTATGTTCTTTGCAAATACTCTATTTTTCAGTGTTAAAGGAGATTTACAGGAACTTAGGCTCTAAAGAATATTTCAGTACTTATTTAATCTTAAAATTTGTCATTTTGTCCTTTGAATGCAATTGGAGGCATGTTATTTTATCGCACAGTTATATTGTTTATTAAACCATTGCTAATTTTTTTATGGTTTTTAATCTTACCTAAGGAAGCCCTTAAAAATGTCTAATGAAAGCGCATACAGCAGCCAGCCATTCTGGTTTTTTACATTTCTTTAAAACCGAAGATGATGTTACTAATTGTATGTTATATATGCTTCATGTGAGCATGTTTTTTCGTTTCCTCCAGATGCCCAGGTGGGAGGAATAAACAATCTGTAAAATTTGGGGTCTCCCTAGTCACTTTATTCCTTATTGAAAAGTCACACACCGTTTTTTCAAAGTAAAAACCAGGATGGCCAGAAGCCGTAGCTAACTTCAAACAGCAAAACCTTTGCATTGTTATTCAATGAGAGTGATGATGAGTGGAAGGAAAAATTCTATACTTTATGTGAAATTTATATCAAAACTTTTATTCACTAACACTGGATTTAGATGGTTTCATTTTCAGTGGATGCCATTTTATATACACCACAAAAATATTTTATTTTGATGCCTGCATCGATGAGTGCCATTAGGTGAAAAACAATGATGAAAATTTGTTTTATATTTTGCAGTACAGGCAAGGGACTATATTGTTAGAGTAAAAAAGTGCTCCTTCTTCACAATATCCAAATCCGTTCTATGCATTTAATATCATAGCACTTAGGGACATAATGTCATTCCATTTATGGAGGCATGTTTGTGTTGTTCTTCATTTGGTTTATTGGTTAACTTAATATGATTAATTCCTTCAGATAAGCAGCTTTTAGAAACACTAGAGCTTTTTCTGTGTTCATAGGCTTTGGGTGCTGTTTTCCCAGCCTGTTGATCTTTGAATCCCAAGCCTTGTCTCCTTGCCAAACTTTTGGATTTGCCTATGGACACCTTCCCATCCCACATCCCCACCACCAGGTTCTGTGAATGGCTTTTGTCTCGATATTCCAAAGCTGATAACTTAATCATTTTGGTGCAGTTATTTCTTTCCTTTTTTTTTTATTATTATTTTTTTTTAGAGACAGGGTCTTGATATGTTGCCCAGGATAGTCTCCAACTCCTGGCCTCAAGCGATCCTCCTGCCTTGGCCTCCCATAGTGCTGGGATTACAGGCATAAGCCACTCTACCTAGCCTTAGATTAGGTTTCTTGAGTGTGTCAGATAGGATTGACAGCTGACTAATTATTAAAGTGAAATAGTTCTGTGTGGGATTTTCTTTAATAATTTAGGTTTGGAATATTGGAAAGAAATCTGGTCCCTAACCAATGCTGGAAGCACTGCCCATTAAAAAAAAAATGTATTCTGCATGTCTTGCCTAGGAGAGTTTGAGAAAATATAGATGAGTATATTGAAAGTCAGAGAAGATTTATATAAAGGCAAGGGCAATCTTGTTTTTGTTAAATCCTCAGAATTTAGCTCAGTGGTGTGCAGAGTAGTGATACATATTGGCTGAAATCACTAATAGTGTGCTGATACAATCTTCCCCTGCTTCCCTCTCAAATTATAAAGAGTCAGGCGTGTATTTATTTAACTTCTAGCAAACTTAAGCTAGAATAAAAAATACATTTGCTAGCAAAATGTTTGCTGTTACAAAGCCAAAAAAAAAAAGTAAGTAGGAAGGAGTCATGGATACGGGGACAGTAATGAGAGATAAAAGACTTGGGGAAATAATTCTAAGTAGCTCACTGGATAATGAGCCTGTTTTGGCTTGAATCTTGTCTATTGCTTAGAGACCCTGTGAGTTTTAGGTAAGTTTATGTACCTCTCTGTGTTCCAGTTTCTGTCTTTATTTGTGGAATGAGAATAATAAAAGTGCTTACTTCATGAGTTCTTGTGATGTTTAAATGGTGAAATGTATGAATTAAAGTGCTCAGAACACTACATAGCCTGTGCCTCATTTGGTCAGTGTTATTCCTTACATACTATGGGTTTCAACTATGTAGCTGGAAATTTGATTCAAATATATATCATGAAGGGCTTTAGGGACTGAATGGCAGTGGAGTTGTTTGTAGAGAAATTGAAATTGGCAATACATGTCTTTCACCAACTGCTGAGGGTATTTGGGGTTTATGAGTTAATTGATCACATAACAAATTGAAAGGTTTCCTTAACTTAATTTTTTGATCATATCTAAATTCCTAGTTTGTCTTGATAATTACTTTATAAGAACTCTTGATAAAATCACTTTTAGAATTTTGTATGATATTGTTTGACTGTGTTAGATCAGAGAATAATGTGTATTAGGAAGAAAATAGTAATATTATTTTTCTGGTTTTTCAGAGTCTTTCGGCTATAGGTATTTATAATCTGTAGAGTGCATAGTTTACTGAGAATTATGAAGTGCGGGTTGATAAATTGCCCCTGCTTTCCCTAAAATTAAACAAAAAGAAGATATTTATAAGACTATAGAATAATGTAATTTTTGAGTTTTTTCTTCTTTTTCTCTCTTTTGGTTGGTGTTCCATTTGATTTTTCTCATAGCAGTGTAATTTGAAAGCCTGCAAACAAAATACTTAATCACACGATATTTTGGAACGACTTTTTCATGTGTACTTTGCTCTAATGTTTACTGAGTTTATATACAGATGTACAGTTTGATTACCTCGTAAGTCAAGGAGGCAATGAATCCTGAAATCCCAACTCTGTCTTGCACTTTTCAAATTCATGTGCTCGGGTATGAGGCTGACTGTGCAGAGAGGGGGATCATTTTTGAATGAATTTTGTACAAAATTAATCTACATGCTAACAGCTCTGAATATTTGGACCTGACATTCATCTAACGTACAAGTAGAGCTGGAGCCCATTCTACTAAGTGAAGTATCAAAAGAATGGAAAAACAAGCACCACATGTACTCACCATCAGATTGATATTAACTGATCAACACTTATGTGCACATACAGTAGTAACATTCATCAGGTGTTGGGGAGGGGGAGGTGGGGATGGGTATATTCACACCTAATGGTGCACACCTTCTGGGGGATGGACATGCTTGAAGCTCTGACTTGGGTGGGGCAAAGGCAATATATGTAACCTAAACATTTGCACCCCCATAATATGCTGAAATAAAAAAAAATGTACAAGTGACACTAAGCATTACAAAATATAATTCAGTTCTCTATCAGAGACATGTTTCCTAGAGTTATTCAGTGTCAGTTACAATTATACTACAGAAAATACTTACAAAAGAATACACTACACCATTACATTTATCTTTACATTCACTGGGAATTTAAAGTTCTTTCACTCTTCATAGGAATGTTATTATTTTTTCATTAACCGAAACAAAGTAGGACTGTGCTATTTTTAATTAAAATGAGAATTCAATATTGTAATGTAAACCTAAAATCAAAAGTTAAGATCATCTTATTTCTCTTTACAGCTTCAGATTGGTAAGATATTAAAAAAAATAATAATGAGTCCTAGTAGAATGTTAAGGAAAGAAATCAAATTAATAAGGGATTAATGAGTAATTTGTGAGAAAATGGAAATCATTCATATATGGTTTCTTTACATACAAGAGAAGGAAGGGAAATTTATTTATATGCTAAAAGATGAAGAAATGACCTTTCTTAAAGTTTGAACTTACTAGGATGGGGAGTCCTATAGCTTCCTTAACCCAAATTGTAAATATCCTGAGATTTCTAGCCTTTATACCACTGCCAGGATTCAAATTCTGGCCTACTACTTGGTGCCTGTGTAGTTTGTGTCTTGGTTTCACAAATTAGGAGGGGATAATTACAGCTATCACATAGATTATTGTAACATTTGAATAGCACAATGTACATAAAGAAATAAGAGCAATGTTGGCTACAATGTGAACGCTCAAAAACGTGAGCTGTTGTATAATTATTGTTAACTACCTCTCTAATAAGCTATTTCGTCTTTCATCTATAAATTCAAATTCATGCTTATTTCAATGTTTTATAACCATTTCCCATAGTGATACGATACATTTTTCCGATTGTAACGTATTACGTTGTGATACCTTTTTTTTCACTTTAGTATTACTTCCAGTGTAATGACAATTTTGAAGTTTCTGGAGTTGCTCTTAATTTTAAATATCAAATGGATAAATGTGTAACGAGTGACCCAAGAATTCATTCGTTAAAAGTAAGTCATTGCCTATCATTGTCTTTACCATAATTAATTAGCAATTTATAATAGTATATATTTTACTAGTGCAGGGCTATTTTTGTTCATGTGTTTTTAGAGATTTTAAAGCTTATTGAAATTAATATTAAAATTTTTTAAGATCCACAGGTTAATGAAATAATTCAGGGAAATTAAGAAAAAACAATTCCCTAAAGTTATTTGATAGCTTATTAACAACATAAATGTTTATGCCACTCAGAGCAACCTTTGATTGACTGACGGTATACCACTTTGTTCCTGGGCGAGTCTGCAGACACAAGTCTGTTTGGCTTTTAAGCCCTTAGTATTCTAACTTGGCTTCAACAAACTGGTTACTGATGAACCATAAAAATAAAAATGAGTCAGTTATTATTTTGGATTAGTAGAATATCACATTGTGGTTTCTAATAGACATCATACCTAGAAAAACATATTATTATACCCCCTTCTTTTTAGACTGTTATATTTTCTAATGCATTAGTTAGGTGTGCTGGAAAAACTGTTTGCTATTGATATTAAACGTATTCAGTCAAGGTGCCGAGTATGAACACTTTCCCTTTGATTGGTTTCTAGAATCCTTTGTCAGCTAACAATCAGGTAACCAAAGCAATTTTACCTAAAGAATGACATGTTCCTGTTATCTAAGTAAGAACTTCCTATGTGAAAATATTTTAAATAACTAAAGTCAAGTTAGAGAATGTTACTTAGAGTACTTTGTTAATAGTCCAGAGTGGGTATCTAAAAAGTAATGTGATTTAGGACAAGTCATATCACTTATTGAGTCTAGTTATTGTTTGAATAAATAGGTGAGACCCAATTAGTGTTTTCAAACTGTAAATTCTCAGTCATACAATCCTACCCTTTATTTCCAAATAGTATAATTACTTTAAAAAAAGAAAGAGAAAGAAAGAGAGAGAGACAATCCTTGAATTAAAAGATCTCTAAAGATCCCCCAATGTCTTCAAATTCTAAGTGCTCTAAATAAATTATATCATTCTTTAACAATTTCTCCGGTGTCTTATTTAAAAAGGAAGGAAACATAAATCTCTACATGAACATGACTTTATTCAAAAATATCTCCTAATTAGTAACTATTAGTTTTTGCTGTTAATCGTTCTCTCTCTCTCTCCCTCTCTTTAACAAAGCTAGAAGTACATTGGGAATTTCATATCTTATATCACATGATATATCTTTTTCAGTTCTTTTGCATTAAATTCTTTGTATCTTTTTGTATAAAATGTTTTTCTTGTTACACAGCACAATGATAAGTACTGTATAGTTTAGTCTTACATTTTCTCTACCCTAACAATCTTTGCCTGTTAATTGGCACATTGGTTTCTTTTACACATAATATACTAATAATTGTTGATATATTTTGGCTTAATAGTATCATGTTCATGATACATTTCTCTTTGTCCTGTCCGATTTAGTTCTCTCAGACTATTTTAAGTGTAATTGTTTATTATTCAAATACATGTTTAATAATGTGTTCTAAGGAAAAATAAAGATCTCGAAAAATCATAGCTGTCTTAAATATAGGCGAAAGAAGTTTAAAATGTTTTGTAAAAGTTTTAAAATACAATACTCTTAAATATTTTAAACATTTATGAATAACCCTAATATACGGTATGTTGGAGAACCACATGAAGAACGTTATAAAAATTCCAAAAGATAGCTAAAGATAAGACTCTACCAAGTGGAGAGATATACCGTATTCCCAGGGAGGAGAGAATGTAAATAACGTCTCAATTATTAACTAATATATAAATGCATATGGGGTTATATCATTTCAATACTATTAGATTATTCTAAACTTAATCCGAAAGTATAAATATGAGAAAAATGTTAGTGACCATTTAGTGAGCACTTATTGTTTGCTGACCTTTATGATCTTTATCTAATTTATTATCTAGTTTATTTTTAAAAGAGTAAATTTTTTACAAGAATTTTCAAAGGATTACAATAGGATTGATAGTCTAGAAACAGACCCTAGTATAAATATAAGGCCTGATTATATGATAAAATAGATGACTCAAATATATAGAAACGAGATTGGAGTATTGAAGAATTATTGTTGTAATAAGTTGTCAGACATTTCTAAAAAAAAATCCATTGACCCTCATTCATATCCCAAAACCAATAAATTATATAGGTGATTTAGAGACCACAATGTAAAAGATGTAATATTTTAAAGGGAAAAAAGGCAAAATATAAAGTTACCTCTGAAAGGAAAAGGATTTTTTCAGCTTATGGATAATGAAAAATATCACCAAGTCTGTACAACCACTGTGTTGAATGTTAATAGATTCAGCAATTTTCAGACTGATGAGTAGGCCAGCTCAGATATACCAAGGTAAATAAAGATTTTACTTACCTAATGCATAAAAAAATCTCAGAGCAGTCAAGATATGTGGCAGAGAGTTGAGCAGTATTTTCTAGTGTAAATGCAAGTTTAAATTTTGTTTTCAAGTTTCTCACCTAAGGACACAGAACTGCAGAAAATAACATCTAATTGGGTGAGAATTAGTTTGTTTCTGGAAGCCCAACTGTAATCCTCCAGATCAACCTCTGTCTACGTATACATATATTTATACATTTGCGGTGTTCCAACATATAGACTAGTCTGGATATATTCTGGACACCACTTCAACTGGCCAGCAGTCCTGCTTAATCATTTCTGATTTTTAGTAGAATAAGAACAGAGATCAATTTCCCAGAAGTAATGGGAAGACATGATAATAGACCAGCGAAAGGGCTTTTGCTACAATAGCCTAAGATTAGTATGTATTGCACTTTGATTTTGCATCACTTTATTTTCAAAGCTCTTGACTTCTACCTGCACAAAACAAATGACTGGTTGTGATGGATGTTGTATACATTGTCCAGATCCTCCCTCTTTCTGACTGATTCCCCAGTTGCCTAGAATGTGGCTGCTTGGGCTCACCGCTGAATTCTTGTGCATGATTTTCCATCAGCCAAGGACTTGCCTTGCGGATGTTTATGCTTCTGTTCTGGGGAAGTCTTCCTCCAATGAGTGATCATACTGAGGTACTAAGACTATCTTCATTGCCTCATTCCAGGACTACCCTGAAAGGTCATCTTGCAGGGTCCTGGGGAAATAGGCTGAGGACTCTGTAGCCTTCTGCTCAGGTCTGCTTCTCTTACTCCTTCTTGGGTGTTCTCAGTAACCCTCCAAAAAATATCTCCAACCCAGAACCTGATTCCCAGGGAATCTGACCTACAGTGCTAGTCACATTCATGATGACACTGAAAGTCTTGCATATATTGTCTGAATATCTGTTGCTTTCTGACGGAGGAAGGCAAACTGTTGTTCCTTGTTGAACGTGTGGTAGTAATACGTGAGAATCTTTTAAATATTCCCTGCTTAGTGTTTGAAATCATTGTTAGCATCTTGTCAACCATTAATAGGGTTTTAAGGCATAAAACAGAAGTCTAATCCTGTATTCTTCCCACTCTCACTGAAATTGTTGACATAGCTATAATGCATACGATATGTCCACAATCTGTTACGAAACTTGGAGCATTTGTGATATGTGAAATCTCATGAGTTACTTTCTTTAAATAAAGGAATAGGCTAGTACGATGGGTCTTATTTCACAAAATGCCTGGAACAAAAATGCCAGCATATAAAATGGCTTGGCAAATTATGGAAGATTTATTATTATTATTTTCCTGAATTTTTTTAAAAAAAAATTTATTGTATAGACTACTTATGAAATATTCGTGTTGAGTTCCATTTTAATTTTCCAGTAATGGAGATATGCATAGATAATATTATTAGAAATCATATACTAAGTCATGATTATGTGACAGAGATCATAGGTGGTACCATAGTTCAGAATTATCATAGTAGGATTGAAAAGGATTCATGAAAGAGTAGAGACTAGGTCAACCATGAAGGCTTTGGAAAAGCCAATGGTAAAGTGGGGGTAGGTCATGAAAGGTTTCAAATGTCTAAAGGACGTTGAAGTTTATTTTTTAGGCAGTATGAATTTTTAAAGAATTTATAGAATAGGTAACGTGTAAGAAATGTGTTATAGATACAGCAATAATACGTAAGATGAATTGGTAGAGGAAGAGAATGGTGGAAGGCCTCCATTTAGAAAGCAATCTTAATAATGAAGCAAAGAGACTTGATGATCATAATCTCAATTCTTTCCAAAAAGTTTGCAAATATGTTTATATTTAATATTTCTTGGATTGATTCCTGGGGTAAATACTGACGTGCATTATCTCAGATTATTGTGTAACTGGCACCACCTTCTTTAGACAGCTGGAAATTGGCTAGCTTAGTCTAAAAATTACTGTTTTTTTATGGATGCTGTATAGGTTAAAGTCAAAATAATCACTGAGTACACAGATTAAATGTATTGTTTTCCCCTTATCTACATTGGCTGTAAGTTTATCACAGGAGAAAAGTAAATTGGTTTGGAAGTATTTATACGCTATAGAGCCATGTTGCATTATCTCATGCTTGTGCAGATAAGTGAAAATTGACTGGAACTCACAACTCTACGTCAATCTATAATTATAATTATTGTCCATTTTTTGCATAAAGACACAGTTTAACCCCTATTGTATTGAGAGACTTTTGCTAGCTTCCACTAACTTATTGACTTCATTTTAGAAACATTATACTGGGTAGTGGCATTAGGAATAATATTATCTAAGAATTACATAAGTACCTGTATATAAATATTTACATATGTGTGTGTATATACATATATATTTACTTAAATTGCTTCGTTTCTCTTATTGTTCAAGTGTTCATTTTAATCGAGTTAGGTTGGGTGATCCAGATAGCCAGTATTTCAAAATTGAGTGATTTGATTGCTATCTACCTGTATATTTCTGTAGCTTTAGATTCTGTGAACTTCACATTTGCTGAGAATGTTCCCCGTTTCCCATGTTGTTGGTGGAAACAAGTAGCATCACCTTTCAAACTAAGTGAAAATATGATTAAAAATCAGCTTTGTATCTTCCTGATTCCTAGTTACGTCACTTAATTATAACTGAGAAAGTATTAAAAGCTAAGTGATGATGTAAGCAAAAATCCATTTTATATTAACAGGTTGATTGAAAGATAATACAGTAAAAACCTGAAACAAATTTGACAAGAAAACTAAACATACAGAAAAATAAAGTTGATTGTGTCATTTTCTTCTTATATTTATGATATAATTTCTTTCGTATTGAATACTGGTCAGGTCATTTTTTTTTACAAAGAGGTAGTAAAACTATCAAAGATATACGTGCGTGCACACAAACACACTTCTCATTCCGTGTATTAATACCAATGACTTTTCTTGGTTCTATATAGTAAGAGATATTTCCCACTATTATTATTTTAAAATTATTTTCCTGTTTCAACTTTCTTTGTCTTTTATTCATTTACTTTTTCTTTTTTCTAATAATATCACTTAGAGCCATTGCTGAATTGTCATTGTTAGATAAGAAAAAGTCACATAGATGGCCTTGGAAGGAATTACTATAACTTCAGTTGTTGAAAAATAAGAATCTTATTTGAAATCATAAAGGAAAGATTAAAATAAAAATAAGGCTTATTTCTGTAAATAGTTAATTAGTAATACTCGTATACGATGAGCGTTGGCTTTCCTATACAGATGGTCCCCAACTTCTGACTGATCAATTTTCATCTTTATGATGGTGGGAAAGCTATACTCATTCAGTAGAAAGTGTACTTTAAATTTGCAGTACCCATACAACCATTCTGTTTTTCCCTTTCGGTACAGTATTGAATAAATTACATGAGATATTCAACACTTTATTATAAAATAGGATTTATGGTAGATCATTTTGCCCAATCGTAGACTAATCTAAATGTTCTGAGCACATTTAAGGTAGGCTAGATTGAGCTACAATTTTCTTGAGGTTAGCTGTATTAAGTGCATTTTTGACTTAATGATATTTTTATCTTAAAGTGGGTTTATTCGGACAGGACCTTATCATAAGTCAAGGAGCATCTGTATCTTCTATTATCGTTTATTTCCAAATTTAGTGTAATTTTTTTCATCTTTAAAAATGATACTGAATCATTTTCTGCAATATGAATATATTTCCCCTGTACTGAGAATGTGATAGGTTTTTATTCTGTTTGACTAATGAATATTTTAAGATGAAGAATGTTAATTTTCAGTATTTTGATTAAACCTAATAAGTATGTCATATAGTAATACTATATAGTTAACCTTTCTCACGCACGTGTCTATGGTCTATATCTACATACACAACTTGTTCCTCTTTCATTCAATTTTTATCAATTATTACCAAGTGTGCATTTACTTAAATATCTACATGATAATCTATATTGTTTTCAAATATGAATTAGTTATGAAGCTATGAGCTTTTACTATAAGTGATAAGAACTTATGAACAAAATGCACATTTTCTAAACTGTTAAGACCAGTTGAAATTGAATCTCTTTACTGTTTATGTCAGTTAAATATCTTTTTGTTTATTGATTTATTAATGTGTCTTTTTGGAAGAAACTTTCCCTGAAATTCTTTGAGATTTTAGAGGTAGCATTATTAAATATAATATTTATGATAAAAAGTCTTGATAAATGACTTTGAATTACCTATTGGCCACATATGTACCATATATATTTTACTGGGAATCTATATAAATGATGTCTCCTCGTACATTTTTATGTTTAATCTTACCTTCCTCTGTTCTTTCCTACAAGGCAGAAATGTTAGACATAAAGAAAATGTTCATGATTGGAATATTATTTGTATTAGATTTTTTTTTTCTTAGTAAGGTTTGGAGTTAAAGGCTAGATATAGACATAGGCTCCTTTCTTTTTCTGACTGCTCATTTCTAATGAAATAGCAAAAATGGAGAATGTAGGTGATATTTAGATACTTTAGAATTAATAACCTAAAACATATATAAACTCAGCTGTTTTGAGAATCATACATAGGAGGTTTTGTTGTACTGAGGCCCTCTGTGTGTACCCAATCTGGTTGGGAATGGCGACCCCTACGTAGTGCTGTGGGAACAGGGGCAACTGTCAGGCTTGCTATGACTTTTTCGTGGCTTGATATTTTCAGTACCTTCACCTTAAAAAGAAAGCAACACTTTGTAGAGTACATTTTCTCTTGTATGTCAACTGTATGTTTAACACTGTGCTAGCTAATTATCATTTCAGATCATTTTAGAATGGCAGTTGGTATTGTAGACTTTAAAATGTTTTAAAGCTCCTCTCTGGTAAAAAAAAAAAAAAAATCCATTTTTTTTGCTATATTTTTGTGGGAAAAAAACTACTTGAATATGGAAAACCTAAAAACTCATGCCTAGAAACATGAATTCCAAATATCAATTTACTGTGAAGGCAAAATAAAATGAGATATGCTTGCAAATGTGATGAATATGCCAGACAATGCAAAGTTTAAACCAACATATAATTTGTAAGAAACATTTGTAACAGGGAAGTAAAATGTTGTGGCACAGAGCACGGCTGTGGACCAGGCAGATTTTAAATCCTGGTTCTACCAGCCAGTTGGTGAGTGGCTGGGGCAGGTCACTCGGTCTGTAACTGAGCCTGTTTTAAGGCAGATTAGAGGTAATAAGAGTCCTCACTTTGTAAGATCGTTGTGAATATTAAATAATTAGTACATAGAAAGCGCTCAGCACAGAGTGTCTCACACCAATCAAAGCTTCATCTACCATGGTTGCCTATTCATGAAGTACAGTTTTTTCCTGCAATTCTGAACAGTAAGAGTTTTTAATTAAACAATTCCTATGACTAGGGTTCACCTTAACTTGGTGGTCTTGGAAAAAGAAGAAAATCTGTACTACTTTCTGAATACAAGTTTCAATGAAAGAAAAATGATACCTTTAAGAAAAATAAGTAAGTGCTTTTAATTTTTGAATTCTTTTTGCTTGAGATTTTTATTTCCACCTTTCTTTTAGAATGATACTCAGATAACTTACAGCATGACAAAAATATTTTGCATTTTAAATTTACTTCCAAATAAAGATTTTCAAAACAAAACAACGGGGGTGTATGAAAACAAGACTTTATTTTGGTAAGAACTATGATGTATTATTATAGTGTACTGGAGTGTGAAGAGCTGGACTTATAATCTCAGATAGTTAATATGAATAAATCATAAATTACAGCAGTGAGCTGATTCTGAGTTTTATGGTACCTTATCTTGCATATAATTTGTATGAATTTGCCTGAACATGTGGTAGCCTTTTGTGTGTGGGTATGTATATAAATATACATGACATATATAAATACATATGCGCATAGATACATAACCACACATATACATAGATCTTATATATGAACTTTTGTGTGTGCAAGGTGCTTATACAAATACTGTTTTTTAATCACTGAAACAAGACACTCATACAAATATGTGATTAGACAGGTGGAAGCTAGTGGTTTTTTCCCCCTTAATCTACAAGTAAGAGGAGTATCTGTCTTTGGAAATTCTTTTGTTCAGAGCTCATTTTACCAGGAAGGCGTGAATTCTGTTAGTATATTGAGCTTTCACATTGAAAATGCTTCCTCAATGACAATGGTATTGTAGATTAATGATGAGAAATTTCATTCATGCCAGTAGTGTGAAAAACATAACCCAAATCATTTCATAATCTTGAACTAAGTTCTTTGTTTGCTTTTCTTTTTTTGTACCTAAATCTCATCACTCAAATAATAGTGACGGTGGGATGGGCCAGGGAGAGATATTTGCTAGATTTGCAACACTTCAAAGAGGTTCTTTCTTAACTAATCGTGACTCTTGAAGCAGAGAGGTAACATGAAAAGTGGGGGAGTGGACGAGCCAGTGGGAATAGCATCAAAGCAGTATGACTAAAAGTTAAAAAAGAGAATTAATCGTAACCTTGCAATATTTTCAAAGTTGAAATGTTTTTCTATGATAAGGATTATGGATGAGGACACTTGCAGCTAGGAAAAGGAAAAATATGGTGAGCACTTAGCCATGTCTTGAAACTTGATTCTGAGGCCACAAGATTCTAAAATAATTCACTCGTTTATTCAACAGATTTACTGAGAATCAGTTGTATGCCGGGCCCTGAGATTATGGGAGTGAACAAAATAGGCAGAAACCACTGTACTCGTGGAATTTATTTTCTGATGGGAGGAAATAGATAAACATTTATAAGTATAATAAATGGTATTATTATGTTAATAGTCTGTAACTACCCAACTATTCTATTCGGTATTCTATTTTTTACTTGATTCTGAATTAAGAAGAAATTCTACATTGCTTAGAGAAATGTATTCATTTTACATTATTGAGCTATTTGAATTTAATAAGGCATTACTTCAGGACTAGATGTAAAGCATCTTTGATCAATAAAAAGTTGAGATATAGGTGTGATTACTTGTTCATAAAAATAATTTTCTCATAGGTACTTGTGGTTATATCTGTTTCATTCACTTGACCTCTCCCAAATTGTCCATTAATTCCATTTATATATAGAAATAAAACACTCCAGATATTTGAGGGATGTATGTAATAAACACCAGAGGTGCTCAGTGACGTATTTATTTAACTAGCCTTTATTCCGTACCTACTGTTGTTTTTGTTATATAAACAAGGCAGATCAAATATAAAGTAAAACACATGCCCTGGAGTTTGGGAAACAAATAAATACAAACAAAAATGATGTGTGGCTTCGATACAACTATGTGTAGAGACTTTTGGGTTTAGAATAGGTAAGTAAGAGTTTTAAAATGATGTGTTTTGTGGTAGGTCTAGAAATAAGAGTAAGAAGTTGTCATAATGAGATGATGGAAGATTCTATTAATTAAAATACAGTCATAATTTTATCATGATATGGTAAAATTAGGAATTCATATAACTCAATTTCTCTTCTAAATTTTTTGGAGGTTTGATGTTGGCAATTACTTTGTAGAACTAAGTTATGTGTTTTCTTTTTTTACCAGTGAATATTATTTATTCATGTTTTGATATAATTCGTTTTAATTTTTTAAAAAATGTATACCTATGATATTTTCTGAACTATATACAATAATTCATGTATAGTTTATGCCCTCTTTTTAAATTAATTTATCATGAAGTAGTCTTCTTGTCTTTAAATAGTTTTTGGAATGTGATTCAGTAGCTGTTTCTGTTGTGTATTTAAAAAAACAATCTCCCTTTATTAAACCATGATTTGAAAATAAGTAATTCCCCAACTTAATGATAATTTTTTGTGGATGTAAAATAGTTAATTATTCATTTTTAAAAAAATATTTCCCAAGGTTGTACTGTAGTCATTCTCAAAAATTTAGAGTATAGATTTGGTAATCATAGTGCTTAACTTAGAAGATTATGGAAAATTGATTGTTAAACATAAAATAACAAAATATATTTATTAAATCGCTTACCCTTTCATACGTTAAGAAAAAATGAAGAGAAACTTAAAATTAAGAAAATTCTTTTGCTTATTCATTCCTGGGAATATAGTTTTAATAGCAAAATCTCAGCTTAAATCATCTAACAGTTATGTTCTTCAGTAGATTAGTTTGAAAACCTCTGTTAAACGGAAAATTACATACTGTTGAATAATGGGAATTCAATCAGATTAATGGGCCTTTAATTTACATTTTCAAGCCCTTCTGACTTGTTTCTTATTCTTTGTGACTGATCAGATTCAGTACATTATTCTAGCGTGAGACCTGAACTGGCAATTAGGATTCCTGCTTTTGCTTTTAAAGTCTGCTGCTATATGCTGGAACTTTAGGAAAAATTTTTGACATCTCTTATTTTACTGACTTGTGAAATGATTAGACTCTGCAAGCTTGGAGTTTCATAATCAGTTATGCCTGAAGGCCTTGAGTGTCTGTATAAAATCATGTATAAATATATCTGCAGACTTTTGGCCTGGCGTTCCTAATCTCAAAAAGTAAAATAAACAGCCATTGATTTTTGAAGTCTCTTCCAAATCTTGAATTCAATCATTTGGGAGGTCTTTAGGTATTGCGAAATACCCTTTTGCCACGAATTTGCCAGGTTTTATTGAGTTTACATGTTTGAAGAGAAGTCTTTTTTTTTTTTTTTGTCATAATAAGTAGTGTTTTGTACTATGATTTTGAACCACTGCTATTTGATTTGTATCTATTTCTTAGGAAGTGGGAATAAATAATTGGATATGTCCATAGATATAAATATTACTGTTTTTATGAAGACATAATAACAATGTTGAAAAATCTTTTTAATCTATAATTTAAATTTTCCATACATCTGAGCTAAATGAAATATTACTCTGCTGCTTGCTTTTCAAGGAAATATATCAAAATATAATACAATTTATATTAATAATTTTTGGATCAGAAGGATTAATATAATTTTAGGACTAGAAATATCACCTTTAGCAATGGTTCTTTATATACTAAATATGAACTAATTAAATACATATTTGGAATGATTTGGAAATCTATTATTAGATATGACTAAAAATATTCTTCTTAGTTTCCAAATGGTGATTTGTCTTAGAAGAAACCAATTTTGAAGAATGATAGGAATAGAAATAGGTTAATTCCTAAAATTTGAATCTTAGGTACCAATTTCTTTTAACTTTTGTGAATAAGAAAATATAATTCTTTCTTACTGAGAAAGTGAATTTGCTTTATCAAATTAATCAGCACAAATTGTTTAGGTTATATATTTGTGACTAAAATTAATTTTAAATTATATAGGAAATATATTTTAGATTATGTGAAATACATTTTATTTATTGGAACCCTGTTTTCTCTAGACATTATCTGTTTTATTTTAAAATATTGAAATTGCAGTGTAATCTGCGTTATACTAGGATCTCAGAATTTCAGTTCAACATCTTTTTCTAATTCCTGTTTACCGCATTTTCTTTTAAAGGTTTAAGAAATTATTGGTGATATTTTAAATGTATTCAAAGTATTTGTCCCAAAATATGTTCATGTTCAGTGATATATGGTTGATAATATTTACTTAGAAGTTCTGTTGAATATTAAATAGAACCCCAAGACTTAACGAGGAGATTAAATAATATAGAGGGGAAATGTTACAAAAAAGTGTACTTGAATTTTCAAAATGTATGGTCAAAATGAAAAATATTTTGAATATAGCAATTGCATTGTAAACTATGCTGTATTCACATTCATTTACTTCTTTGGTCCTTGATGGCAGTAAGAAAGATATAAAGTCTTTGCCCTCCTGGAGTGTGTATAATTCAGTTGGAGGGACAGAGAGTAAGAAAACATGTTATAAATAAAATATGACATTTAATGAAAAATACTATGGAAGAAAATAGGATACAGTCTTATACGTAGATTATTAATAAATGTACATTTACTATACTGCATTTTGTTTATCCATTAATCTGATGATGGACACTTATGTTGATTCCATATCTTGGCTATTGTGAATAGTGCTGCAATAAACATGTGGTCGCAGGTGTATGTTTAATATACCAATTTCCTTTCCTTTGGGTAAATACCCAGTAGTGGGATGCTGGATTGTATGGTAGTTCTATTTTTAGTTTTTTTTTTTTTTTAGGAACCTCCATATTGTTTTCTATAATGGCTGTACTACATTTGCACCGATGGTGTCTGAGTTTCCTTTTCTTTGCATCCTTGCCAGTGTTTATTTTTTTTTTTGTTTTTGATAATAGCCATTCTCACTGGGGCGAGATGATATCTCATTGTGGTTTTGATTTATATCTCTCTAATCATTAATGATGTTGAACATTTTTTCCATATATTATTGGCCTTTTTTATGTTTTCTTTTGAGAAATGTCTGCTCACTTTGCCCACTTTTTAATGAGGTTATTTATTTTTCGCTATTGGGTTCCTCATATATTTTCTAGATATTAGTCCCTTGTCAGATGAATGGTTTGCAAATATTTTCTCTCATTCTAAAGGTTGTCTCTCACTTTGTTTTTTGTTTCCTTTGCTATGCAGAAACCTTTTAGTTTAATGACGTCCCATTTGTCTATTTTTTTTTTTTTTTTTTTTTTTTTGAGACAGCGTCTCGCTCTGTTGCCTGGGCTAGAGTGCCATGGCGTCAGCCTAGCTCACAGCAACCTCAAACTCCTGGGCTCAAGTGATTCTCCTGCCTCAGCCTCCAAAGTAGCTGGGACTACAGGTGTGTACCACCATGCCTGGCTTAATTTTTCTATTTTCAGTAGATATGGGTCTCTTGCTCAGGCTAGTCTCCAACTCCTGACCTCAAGCAATCCTCCAGCCTTGGTCACCCAGAGTACTAGGATTACAGAAGTGAGCCACCATTCTGGCCTAAGGAAAAGGAAATATTAGATTGGAAACAATAACTCTATGTTTCTAAAGGAGACCCCAAAGCCTTTTGGTTCAGTTTGAGATTCAGAAGACATAGATATCTCCTTTAGAAATGTCCATTATAAATTGATTTGTTCAACTGATGCTTAACAGTAGGATCCTGATTTCAGAGTATATTCTGGGAAAATAAATTTAAATACTTTTTAAAATATTGTGATTATTTCAAATACTTTTTTAAATATTGTGAATATTGCATTGCCTTTATATATGGGTCTTCTGAAATAATCACAGTTAATATCACAGTTAATCACAGTTAATATCACAGTTTAAAGTATTTTGTATGTTAACAAAAAAGATACCTGTAGATATATTTATTCTCTAAGTATATACATATGCAGATATAAAATACAGGAATATGTCAAGACTTCAAATATATGTCATCTAATATTAAGCATTTTGCCATTTTAAAGTCAGAGGCAGATGGAAAAGTTTTAATGAAATGATTGTGAAAGGCTTTTAAATAGTCTGTTTATTACTTACAAGTAGTCATATTCCAGTCATAAACTTACTGGTTATTCAGTTTTAATGTAATACATAGAATTACATTTAAATATAATTAGGATACAATTGCAAAGCCATATGAATCCCCATTTTATAATTACTCTAGATGAATTTATATTGTATTTTACTGAAAGAAAAAAGTTATGCTTCCTACCTATTTCTTCTAATGTTTTCTAATTAATTATTAGCCAATTATTTCGTACTGCTAAATGATAATGATTTTACCCCCAAAATTTACTTTTTCTATTGGTAGGTTTGTTCAACATGGTTGTGGAATATACATCTGTAGTTTGTCTGGGATTCTTGGACTGGCTAATAGATTCTAAAATAACATACTTGACTCTTATATGGGATATGTTTTTATTATATAATCACAACACAATAAAATGAAGCCAACTCAT